>PVJS01014579.1:0-40157 GCA_004027185.1 Glis glis | reverse complement strand
GTGCATCTATCTCCTGACGCTGGCGGGCAACTTGTTCATCATCGTCCTGGTTCACACAGACCCGGGGCTGTCCACGCCCATGTATTTCCTCATCAGCGTGCTCTCCTTCCTGGAGCTCTGGTACGTCAGCACCACGGTGCCCACCCTGCTGCGCACCTTGCTGGCTGGGCCTTCTCCCATCTCCCCGGCCGCGTGCTTCACCCAGCTCTATGTCTTCCACTCCCTGGGCATGACCGAGTGCTACCTGCTGGGCGTCATGGCGCTGGACCGTTACCTGGCCATCTGCCACCCTCTGCGCTACCACGCGCTCATGAGCAGACAGGTGCGGCTGTGGCTGGCAGGGGCCACCTGGGTGGCCGGCTTCTCGGCTGCCCTTGTGCCGGCCGGCCTCACGGCCACTCTGCCCTACTGCTTGAACGAGGTGGCCCATTACTTTTGTGACCTAGCCCCTCTGATGCGGCTGGCCTGCGTGGACCCCAGCTGGCACGCTCAGATCTACATTGTAGTGATTGGCCTGATTAATACCTGCAATCTGGTCATCATCTTGGGGCTCTACGGTGGCATCCTGAGAGCTGTGCTGCGGCTGCCCTCCGCGGCCAGTCGTGCCAAGGCCTTCTCCACCTGCTCCTCCCACGTGACCGTGGTGACACTCTTCTTTGGATCTGCCTTCCTTGTCTACGTGGGGCCACCGGAGATCCGAGCTGGGGGCAGGGACAAGCTCCTTGCCCTAGTGTATACTTTCCTCACCCCTTTTCTCAATCCTATCATTTATACCCTTCGAAATAAGGAAGTAAAGGAGGCTGTTCGGAGGGTAACCCAGAAGGTAAGGGCTGTGTGGAAAGGACCCTGAGTTCTTCAAGGCCAGAGTCCTTGTATTTGGTAATTGTCAGAGTTAGCTGGTTAGTCGAGAAGATCAGCTAATTAATTGAGCAAATAACTTGTGAACTATACAACTAAAATTGACTGATTCTTGGATTAGGACAAATTGAGACATATAGAGGGAGGAGAAATATGGTCCCATGACTTATTAATATGGTAGAAATGACACAGAAATGGAGAAATAAGCAAAAAAAAAACAAAGATAGAAAGAAGTGACCATGTTAAGTAGACTTGGAACTTGAAAAGAGATTGAGTTGTGTTGAGAAAATGTTAAGAACCAACACTGGTGATGATCCTGGTCAAGATGAGGTTCTTAAAATGGAAAGTTCTGGAGAACATTATGTTAAGTGCGATCAGCCAATCACAAAAAAAGAAGGGAGATATGTTTTCATTAATATGCGCAACTTAGGGAGTAGTGGGGACACAAAAGGGACTCCAATGACAATGGACAACCCTCAGTGGTGCAAGGGAAGGGGTACAAGGGAAGGGTAAGGGTAAGAAAGTAGTGAATCCATGGAATTACTGTCATAAACAATGTGTATATATGAGATTATACCAACATCATTCTCAGTGCTACATGTGGGGGGGATGTGGGGGGAGGGACACCAAGAGCTGTGTGCATGTATGTTAACACCAAACTGCTACTCATTGTGATGTGAGACTACAATGCACCAATAAAAACATAAAAAAAAGATGAGGTTCTTAGAGAAGAGTCAAGAAGGCAGTAACTAAAGCCAGGTGTGGTGGCACACGCCTGTAATTCCAGTACTTGGGAGGCTGAGACAGAAGGGTCACAGGTTCGAGGCCAGCCTCAGCAACTTACCAAGACCCTCAGCAACTTAATGAGACCCTGTTTTGAAATAAAAAGTAGGAAAGGGCTGGGGTGGTGTGTAGCCTCAGTACAAAAAAAAAAAAAAGAAAAAACAGTAACTGAGATTAGCTAGAATAAAAATACAAGGATGCTATAGGTAAATGTTCAGCTGTGGACCGGAAAGCCATGGAAGGAGCCACAAAAGTGTGGAGCAGAGTGTTCCTGGGCGTCCCTACAGTAAAACAACATCTGAAACCAGAATGGAGAATTTACTATCTAATGCGGAAGAGCAGGGGATTAGAGACAAAGATGCTCAATGTGTTGATGTTGTAGATTGACTTATAGAAACACATCCTGCGCTTTGAATTTGCAATAATCAGCTAGTCTACCAGGAGACTATATCGACGGATGCTTGTGTGCAAAACTATAGAGGATATAAAAAGTAGGCACATTTTTTTTTGTTTGTATGGAAGAGCCAACTCTTTCTCTCCCTCTCCTTCTTCCCCTCCCTGCTTTCTTGTACACACACACACACACACACACACACACCAGCAAGCAACAGAAGCACCAAAATATTGTCTACAAAAGAAAGACTTTTCATCTTGCTGTATATACATCTGCAGTAATGGAAGGTCCCAGAAGGAGTGCATGGATTGACAGAAAGGGAAAAAGAAAAAAAAATACTAAGTTCAACAGTTTGATATCTTCCCAAAGCCTCAAACTTTGGAATCCTCAGACTCTGGCACCCCGTGGTACTTCTCTGAAGTGTCTCTAGACCAGGTGTAGAATTGTAGGCTCCTCCTGGGAGATCTCCTGTCTCGGGATAACTTGGCCACGGCGCTATTGAAAGTTCAAAAAGATAATTACGTGATGACCTGTCTACCCAAGGAACACACTAGGCCATGTGAGGTGTTTATATAACAAGATAGCCGTAAGTGAATGCACCCCGACCAGCAAGCCAAGATATGCACGTGTTCTCTGCTCAGACATGTAAAGAAATGTTAATATCATTAGACCGTGGAGATTAATCTTGTGGCGAGAGAAAACAATAATAGTAGAGATCAAAGCTGTGATTGTCCCCTTTCCCAAGTTGAAGCAGGGTTTCTATTGTGGTGAGAAATGACTGGGTTCGAGCCCGGGTAAACCCACATTGCTTCTGAAGGCTCCCTTGAGTTAACACCAGCTGGAGTCCAGTGATGCCCGCGGGAAGTCGTGAGTCACTGAACATTTGACTTAGCAGCACCTACGAACTCATCTGGCCCCAAAAAAGAAAACTGAATCATGAGGTAGGAAATAACCCAGGTGACACAGCAATTTAGAAATAGGCCGGGAGTGGGGCGCAGCGGGGTTTCCCAACCCTCCATTATACCCCCAAGTCACTTAGTCACTCTTGTTTTCCTGTCCCCAGCAGAAGCGGCAGGTGTGCAGACTCCCTCCTGGGGCCACCTTTCCCAGAGAGGTGTGCAGGCAGAGAGGTTCCCAGGCAGGTGTGCAGACCCTCTACCTGTGGCATATACACCTGCCATGAATTTTCTAAGCCTGGCCTGGCCAGCCTCTCCCCTACCAGCCCCTGCATCTGCACCTTCCTTTTCAGATACAAGACTTTGTTCCTACTTCACAGAACCATCCCGGGGCCTCGTCTAATTCCAGAATGCCTGATGGCATAGGCATTTACGGTGGAATAGTAGATGGTTGTTTTCTTATTAAATCTCCTGCAGCAGCAGGAAAATGGAGAAACGTCTTTCCAAAATCAGTTAGTAGATAGATGCAGAACTCGATCCAAACAGTTTAACTCTACGGAGAAAGAGGAAAGACACACACCATTTGTTTTTTTTTGTACTGGGGATTGAACCCAGGGACATTCTACCTCTGAGCTACACCCCAGTCCTTTTTACTATTATTATTATTACTATTATTAATTTTGAAACAGGGTCTTACTGGGTTGATGAGGGTCTCGCTAAGTTGCTGAGGTTGGCCTCAAACCTGCAATCCTCCTGTCTTAGTCTCCTAAGTACTAGAATTACAGGTATGCACCACCACACCCAGCTGACAGGCAGCGTTTTTAAAAACCAAAGGGTCTGACTATGCTGACTCCCTATCGTCCCTGACAAAATTAAATTTTTCAGAATCTGATGAACCTGGGAATCAGATCACACCTGATCTTTCACCGAAAAACTCTTTTACTCAGACATGGGCGAAGAAGAGGAAACCCTTTCAACATGCGTGCCTGTAGTCACTCCTGGAAAGGTGTCTTCCTGTCTGCAGGAACAATGCCAATGTCTCACAGGCCAGTGACTCACTTCTCTGACTCACTTACTAAACGAGTTGGACCGTCTTCCCAAGTTTTCTCCAAACATGAGGTGTTCATCAGCTGAAGGGCAAACGGGGCTCGATAAATCACCTAGGATCTCCACCGGTCAATTTTAACCATTGATAAAAAGATTTTTTATTTTAAGGAGAATGTGCATCCAAGATCCACTAAATTAGAAACATTTGGGGTGGGGTGCAGCAATCTGTGTTTCAATATGCTTCTAGATGATTTAGATGAAGGGGAGCCCCAAGGACCACGGGTTTGTTGTGGTTAGGGTGGGAGGAAGCCCCGGCTTGCACAGTGTGAGGCTCAGCTCTCTGCTCTTCCTGGGAGCCGGACTCTACCCTGCCCCACAGTGGAGGGTCTGTGGCTTCGGTACTGTATAGTAATTGGGCCGGAGATCCGTGAAGACACCTAGCACGCCCATCTCATAGTAAGATGTTTGAAAGATCCCCACCGAGCAATTAAAATAGCAGGCAGACAAACCATAAGGCATAAAAGATTTGAGAATAATTAACAAAACCCACCTCCAGGAAGCGTAGAGTACAGATACACTTCAATTCAAGACCATAGAGCGTGTCTCAACACAGTTAAGAGAGTTAATAGTATTAACATTATATAGATCCTTGCTTCAAATAATGATACAACCAAATTAGCACCAAATAATTAAATGACAAGTTTAATATGCCTGTCCATTTAACATTAAAAAATCTTCTTGATTCTTAAAAAAATTAAACTCCTGACAAGACTAATTAAAAATGAAAGGGAGAGAAGAGTACAATTTTTAAAAAGACTAAGAATGAAAAATTAGCTAAGTGAACTAAGCCAGACTTAGAAAGTCAAGGGTCATATGTTTTTTTCTCTTATGCTGAAGCTGTAGAGAAAAAAGGGGGAAAAAGCTATAATATGCTTACTGATATTGAAAAATAGATAACAGCAAAAGTCAGAAAATGCAAATAAGGAAATAGCATTTATAATAGCAACAAAATATATAGGAGATACCTAATGATAGATGGTCAAAAATATTTTGGAAATTTTTATAAATTGCTCTTTAAAGTTTCTTAAGGAAGACATCAATGGTGAGATAGAACACATTCATGGGTAGGGGAATCAATATCAGAAAAAAAAAAATCTATTCTCCATCCGAGGCTGAGACAGGAGGATTTCAGGTTCAAGGCTAGCCTCAGCAACTTAGCAAAACACTCAGCAAACAGTGTGGAGGTTTCTCAGAAGATTGGGAATGGAGCTACCATAAGACCCAGCGGTAGTGTTCCTGGGCATCTTCCCAAAGGAAATGAATCAGAATATTATAATCAGACTTTCATATCCACGTTCATAGCAGCGTAATGTTCAATAGCCAAATTATGGAACCAGCCTAGGTGTCTATCAGTGGATGAATAGATTGCAAAACTTTGGTATATACACACAATTGAATTTTACTCAGCCATAAAGAAGAACAAAATTACACCATTTGCAGGAAAATGGATGGAACTCGAGAATATTATGCTAAGTGAGTACATCCAGTCCCAAAGAATGAGTAGATGTATGTTCTCTCTTATATGTGGGAGCTAGAGAGATATTTGGCAATAAAGGCAACATCAGAGAGATAGACAGATGAGCAGAGACTCCGGGGGAGTGACTGGGGGTGATTAGGGAAGGGAGGGAGACGAAGTTATAAAGAATGCAGTAGAATAGTAAAAATAATGCCATGATCGTTTACAGAATTGCCAATTCCAATCTCAAAGACTTGCGGGGTGAGGTTGGGGGAGACCCAGTGGAGAGGGCAACAAGAGCGTGTGCATGCATTTTTCTAACACTCTGTACTCCAATACGATGTAACATTACAATGTGCCCAATAAAAAAATAAATTACAAAATAGGGACTGGTCTTTAGCTCAAAAGTAGAATGCTCCTGGGTTCAATCCCCAGCATGCATATATATGTATGTATATGTATATGTATATGTATATGTATATGTATATGTATATATGTATATGCATATGTATATATGTATATGCATATGTATATGTATATGTATATTCTCTCTACACTGACCTACTGATGAAATAAAATCTGATAGAAAATTCCAGAAGTGTTCATGGAAATCTGACAATCTTTAAAGCATATCCATGACATTCAAGAAGAAAGAAAGGGAGAGAAGGTGAGGTTGGGAGTTTCCACCAGCCATCAAGTGATTAAAACTTCTAAAATAATTTCAGTTATACTCTGCGGCATTGGGTTCACGTGACACCGCCCTGTTTTGAACCCGAGGCTCTCCCCTAACAGCCTTTCAAACACAGAGCTAAAGTGAGCCACGCAGGAGGGTGTGAAATCCACAGGAGAAGCTTAAACATATGCAGAGTTTGAATTTCTGGGCAGGTTCTGGGGTGCCTGTCACAGTTTATAAAGGCTTAAAAATTGTCAGAAGCACTTTTAATTTTTTTCAAGGTTGCTACCCTGAGTGGGAGAAGGGAGAAGAAAGTAAAACATAACTATTGCTTTCAAAATGGAAAGCTGTGCTCAGTTTTTATAATTTATTTTTCTCTTATAAAACAAAGACTAAATTTTCTTTAGTTCAGATATGTCCGAAATGATGGGTCATAAATACAATTTATGGATCATTCTTAATCTCTCATCCTAGATACTCTAGGATCTACTAAATCATGTTTTATAACTCCTGACAAACATGAAGGCTCACATTTTATACGTGTGATAGAAATGAACTGCAATACTGTCCTGATGTTTTTCCTGGAAGGTGCAGGAGCAAAGCCTGTGGTTAGGAGAGCCTCAGAGGAGAGGAGCACTAATCTTATTGATAACGTCACATCGATTTGGTATTGATAACATTGCATCCATTTGGTTACTATGCACAGTTGTGGAGTGTATAGGGTCTTATATAACTATGTTTTATTCCTCTCTTATCAACAATAATCAAGAGGTTTATAAACATTTCTGAATAAATTGGTGTTGAAATCATGAGCTTCAAGGTTTTCTTTCAACGATAGTCTGTTTTTTTTGTTTTTTTAAGAGATACTTTTATTGGTGCATTGTGGTGACACATCGCAGTGAGGTTTGAAGGGGTACGATTGTACGTGCACAAGGCACTCGGTGTGTCCCCTTCCCTGTCTGACCCGCTCCTCCCTCCCCCCCCCGTACGTGTTAGTGACATTGGTAGTAATACCTTCATATATGGACACGACATTAGTCGATCTGTTTCCTTCCTCAATCCTCCCTTTCCCCCTGCCCTCTGCCCCCTCCATCCACTTCCACTCTTCTACTGGTCTGTCTCCTTGTTTATCTGAAGTCCCGTGGCTTTCCTGGGATCATGTGTTTCCTCTTATACATAGTTTGTTTCCTTCTTAATAGATGAGCAATTCTTTTTTTTGGTTTTGTTTTCCTTCTTCAAAAGGAGGCTTATATGATACCCCTGGATCTCCAGGTTTTCAGGAGATGACCCTGCTATAGCCCACCACATAAAGGACACTGCCCACGTGCTCTAAGTGCCAGGATACTGCTCCAAAGGCATACTTTGTTTTTTTATTGGTGGTGGTACTGGGGGTTATTCCCAGAGGCGTCCTACCTCCAAGCTATACCCTCAGCCCTTTTTATATATATTTTGTTTTTGAAACAGGGTCTTGCTGTTTCAAACAGGTTCCTGAGGCTGGTCTCGAACCTACTATCCTCCTGTCTTAGCCTCCCAAGTACTGGGATTACAGGAGTACGTTTTAAAAGTACACTGAAGCCCAAATAAGAGAAGACTTGTATGAGAATATGGATTTTCTCTTTGCACACTTGGGAGTTTGGGGCTGGGTGATGCTCTCTGGGAGAGGGAGAGAAAGCTTGTCAGGGATCTAGTCAAATGGGAACATCCTCAAAACATTAGAATTAGAGAAATGTTATTCAAAATAAAAATGTGTGTGTGTGTGTGTGTGTGTGTGTGTGTGTGTGTGTGTGTACACATGTAAAGAGTTGCCTGACTACAGCCCAGGATCTATGGCTTGGGGACCAAGTAAGGTCTGCGGTTGTTTTATAAATAAAGATCTATGGGAGTACAGCCTCATCCTTTCCTTTTAATAAAACTTTGCCTAGCCAGGTATGGTGGTGCACTCCTGTAATCCTGTAATTTGGGAGACTGAGACAGGAGGATCTTAGGTTCAAGACCAGCCTCAGCAACTTAATGAGACTCTGTTTCAAAATTAAAAAAATGCAAATGGAGGTACATTGCCTCTGGGTTCAACCCCCAGCACTACAAAAATAAAAACAAAACAAAAAAAAAACCTTATATTTAGCCAGACATGGTGACGCACACTTGTAATCCCAGTACTCGGGAGGCTGAGACAAGAGGATCACAGGTTCGAGGCCAGTCTCAGCAACTTAGCAAGGCCCTCAGTAACTTAGTGAGACCCTGTTTCAAAATAAAAAGGACTTGGAGTTGTGGCTGGGAGGTAAAATGCCCCTGGCTATAATCCTCAGTACAAAAAAAAAAAACCAATTAGGATAGCTACTTGTTGTGTTTTATCTCACTTACCTCTGATAACACACATTTATATAGAATAAAATATAGATTCAAAGGAATAAATGACAGCCTGAAGGGACGCGGGCGATGGTGGTGACCGGAGCGCAGGATGAGCCAGGTGCGGCTTGTGGTGAGGGCCGAGGCTGCGCTCCTTTGACCACCGTGGATACTTCTGCAAGTGCAGTGCCCAGAAGTAATGATCACAGGCCCTGGTGTGAGTGTGTGGGTGCACGACACTGACAGAGTTGCCTGTGTGACCTTGGGCTCACTATTACACGCTCAGCACTTCAGATGCGAAGAGAGAATGAGCTTAACACCAGTCTCATGGAGTAACTGTGCAGATCGGATGAGTTAACACAAACCTCACACTTAGAACACCACGTGATGCCTGGCAAAGCCTCAGGAAATGGCTGTCTTGTTGGAGCCAGGATTCAAATCAAGGTTTTCGAGGTCCCACCGCCCATACTTTTCTCAGAACGGGAAGCTCCGATCAGAAAGGCTCCCCATCGAAGAACTATGTTAGTGTTGGGCTTCTTCTATCTTAAGAAGTTACTAGAGGCAAGGGACGAGATGGCCGGGGAGGATAAGGAGATAGCACATCATGCATTTTCTGAGCCCAATTCCCAGGCGAGAGGCAAACTCGGCCTGCCTCCTAGTCGCTCCCAGGAGTCTACTCTGAGCGGATCCTCACCTGCCTCTGGGGCCTCTCCCTCGCCTGTTCCCCCTGTGGCCTCAACCCTTGAATGCTAACTCCAGAGACCCTGCCTGTGGGGATAAGAGTCACCAAGGAGGAGAAAAGACTCTTGATCCAGTCTTGACTCTTCTCCACATATACTGAGCCAGACCAGACCAAAGCACACCATGTCCAGCCGCTGGTAGGTGAACTGGGGTTCACACTAGCTATATTGATCAGGAATTGGAGAAGTGGGGCTGGTAAGGGATTTGAAAACAGATCACATTTTGAAATCAGAGAGTTGATTTAGTGACTTAAATCACTGTGTCTTGGACTATCCAGTTTTAGCAATTTCAGAGCATTGGCTCTAGAAGAGACTGTGAGGATCATCTAGTCTACCTTCCTTTCCACTTGACACTTTAGTTCACTCTACAATCAAGAGATTGGCTAACATGTATTTCGAAAATGTTGGGAGATAGAAAGTCACCATGTGCGCTGGGCTGACTGGCGAGGCGTTGGCAGGGATGGTAGGAAGCAGAGGGTCTAAAAACAATTATGCAGGACACAGAAGCCTGGAGTGGGATTTGAAAAGGTGTCATCTCCTCTCCGCAGCCCAGGCACCGGGAATCACTTCCCTAGAGAAGGCTTTGCCCAGGTTCCTGAGCAAGGGGTAGACTCTTGGTGGTGCAGGAATCAGGCTCCATATCCCACCCTCTCTTTTAATGGTCTCTTCAGTTACCCACGGTGCCGGGCCTGCACTCACCTCCCTGTGGGTGGTGCACCCACCTCTGCCGCTGGGCGCGTGGTGGGTATGGGGAGGTGGGGAGGGACGGGGTGGTGGGTTTGGTCGCCTTTTTCTGTCCAGTGGTGCCACCACGGGGCTGTGTGATTCTGTGTCTGGTGCCTTCGCTGTCTGCGGAGTAAGTCTCAGGTAGGTTGCTGGGTATGAGATTTTGGGGGGTTTCGGAAGTTCCCACCCTTTGGAGGTGCACCCTATTTTCTCATGTCTCCACTTGCTCAGGGTTTTGTTGCTTCTTTTTTCTTTTTCAGCCCTGGTGTTTAAATGCGTTCTTGTAAATTTTCTTGAGTTCCTCTGTCTTTAGTTCCTACTGACCATGAAGGTAGTCTGGGATGTGGGCTGCAGCTCAACTTGGAGCTCCCCACATGAGTTAGAGACTAGCTCGCCTTACGGTCCTACTCCCTCCCATCTTCAGCACAGCTCCCCAATTTTTAATGTGTCTGCATTCTGTGTCTTAATTTATAAAAAGGATGCTGTCAAGAATTCTACTCAGCCATAGAGAAGAGCAAAATTATGTCACTACAGGGAAATGGATGGAACTGGAGAATATTATGCTATGTGAGATCAGTCAGTCACAAAAAGTGAAAGGTTGGATGTTGTCCCTCATATGCGGAAGCTAGGGAGAAACTGGGACACAGGAGGGACTCCAGACAAAGGAGGAGAAACCTTAGTGGAGTGAAGGAGGGGACCTAACTGAGGGAGATTGGGGGGGACTTGAAGAGGGAAACGCCTCGATGGACATGATATACACACAAACTTATCAAAGCCGATCACTGTGCTGAGCAGGGGAAGGTGGGGAGGGAGAGGGAGTGGGGCGGGAACTGGGGGAGGCTCAACGAGTTCTGTGCGCATGTCTGCCTCTATCACCTTGAACTTCATCAAGATGTATGATTACAATGCACCAACAACAAAAAAAGTAATAATAAAAAAAAGAATCAGGGTCCAGAGCCCTGCAGAGCGCTCCTGGAACTGTTCCTTATGTGGTAGGCCTTCCTCGACTCTCACACACAGTTGGCTTCAGGCAAGCTCATTTGTAGAACAAGGAAACCTCGTCCACAACAGTTCCTCGCATGCACGTGAAAGATGAGCAAAAGCATTTCTTTGAGCTGGGCGTGGTGGCTCACGCTTGTAATCCCAGTACTTGGGAGGCCGAGACAGGAGGATCCGGGTTCGGGGCCAGCCTCAGCTACTTAGTGAGGCCCTCCACAACTTAGCGAGACTCTGTTTCAAAATCAACAATAAAAAATAGGGCTGGGGGTGTAGCTCGGAGGTAGAATGTCCCTGCGTTCAACCCCCAGTACCGCAAAAAAAAAAAAAGCATTTCTTTGATCTCTCTGGGTGTGTGGAAGGAAACAGTGGGTCCTTCAACAGGATTTAGGAGAACTGAGGTCAGGCCCAATTTGAGATGCTAAATTCATTTGGCTTTGTTGACCCTGAGATGCTGGGAGAACAGGAAGGGTGCGTTCAGGTACAGTTGGAAAACTGTAAGTTAAACTGAGACTGGAAGAGAATTCAAGAACCATTGGAGAAAACAGCGTAGTGTAGATGCCTGTGCCTACTGCTGCGGTTCTCTGCGGGCGGAGGCAACGGTTCACGTTCCCTCGCAAAGACTTTACCAGTTTGTGGGGAAGACGGACTCCTTGCAAAGGTGATAATACTGTGCCAAGTAGACAGGGCCTCTAGGCTGGGAGGCAGGTTTGCAGTTGAGCATGGTCTGAGTTGAAGGGCAAGTATTGATATAGTAATTATTAATTGTTTAAGTTAGTTAATTGGGTTAAACGATTACCTTTTTATTGAATCCTTTTAATGTGACAGCCATTATGTCAAGTGTTAGGATGACGAAGACAGTCAAGGAACTGTGGTCTGTCCTAGTGAGGGCTGGAGCAGGATGGTCCTCCATGGGGCCGGCGGAGCAGTGGACGGGTGGGGAGGGAGGAGGGAAGGGAAGGCGCGGCGTGGGGGGGGAGCGGCCCAAATATTGTGATGTGTGTACATGGATGTACCACTAGGAGACTCACTGTCACCTGCAGGGAGGGAGGAGGGAAGCGAAAGGGGAGGTATGGGAAAGAGAGACCAAATAATGACGTGTGCCAAAAACAAAACAAAACCAGTGTGGAGTTGAAGGACACAAAATCAAATTGTGTCATAGAATCTAGATGAAACACCACAGCGCCATCACCTCTTCATTCTCTCAGTTCCCGAGTTTTCTCATCTGTAAAAGAGGCATCGCCGTGACACTTATTACATTTCATTACATGCACTTAGAATAAGAGCTAGCTATTATTATCATTCCTATTTGTGTGGTACTGGGGATTGAACCCAGGGCATGCTACCTCTGGGCTACACCCCAGCCCTTTTTATTTTTTGTTTTGAAACATGGCCTCACTAGGTTGATGAGTCTCAGTACTTGCTGAGGCTGTCCACGAACCTGCGATCCTTCCGTCTCAGCCTCCAAAGTACTGGGATTACAGGTGTGCGCCACCATGCCCTGCTTTTCTTTTCTTTTTTTTTAAATAGGGCCTCGCTAAGTTGCTGAGGGTCTCCCTACTGGCCTCCAACCTGTGATCCTCTTGTCTCAGCCTCCTAAGTACTGGGATTACAGGTATGTGCCACCATGCCCGGCTGCTATTATTTCTAAGGTAGTATTAATATTATTTGCAATGAGAATAGAAATGAAAGTGATACTTTTTGATTTTAAGAGAAAGGGAGAGAAGAATTTGGACTTGGTTTAGCAGCCCCCTTATGCCAGCTTTTCCTCCTTTCGTCCTCCTCCACCTCAGCCTCCCATGGAGCAACACAACCACTCGCGCCTGGCGGAGTTCGTGCTCCTCGGCTTCCCCGATGTGGGGCACATCCGGGGCTGGCTCTTTGCGCTGCTGCTGCTGGCGTACCTGTTCACCATCGGTGGCAACATGCTCATCTTCTTGGTCATACGGCTGGACGCGGCCCTGCACAAGCCCATGTACCACTTCGTCAGTGTTCTCTCCTTCCTGGAGCTGTGGTACACAGCTACCACCATTCCCAAGATGCTCGTGAATCTTCTCAGTGAGAAGAAGACCATCTCTTTTGCAGGATGCCTCCTCCAGACCTACTTCTTCCACTCCTTGGGGGCCTCAGAGTGCTACCTTCTCACAGCGATGGCCTACGACCGCTACCTGGCCATCTGCCGGCCCCTGCACTACCCGGCCATCATGACCCCGGCGCTCTGTGCCAAGATGGCCACTGGCTGCTGGACCTGTGGCTTCCTGTGCCCCATCTCTGAGGTCATCCTGGTCTCCCGGCTCCCCTTCTGTGACTACAACGAGATCCAGCACATCTTCTGTGACTTCCCCCCTCTGCTGAGCCTGGCCTGCCAGGACACCTCCACCAACGTGCTGGTGGACTTCGCTGTGAACTCCTTCATCATCCTCCTCACCTTCCTCTTCATCATGGTTTCCTACGGGAGGATCATCGGGGCCGTGCTGAAGATCAAAACAGCAGCCGGAAGAAGGAAGGCTTTCTCCACCTGCGCCTCCCACCTCCTCGTGGTCCTCATCTTTTTTGGGAGCATCATCTTCATGTACGTGCGGCTGAAGAAGAGCTATTCATTGACTCTTGACCGGACCCTCGCCGTCGTCTACTCCGTCCTAACGCCACTGGCCAACCCAATCATCTACAGCCTCCGGAACAAGGAACTCATTAAGGCCATCAGGAGGACCATCTTCAAGCAGGGGGGGCGGGATAGTCCCACTCACCATTGACCTTCTGCCAAGACCCTCCCCTTGGCTTAAAGTTCACCTCGAAGCAGTTCCGAGCCCCTGCGGGCTTGCCTGAATCTTCCCACTGTCGCGCCTGCTCCGGATACCATCTCCTCTCACCTTTTCAAAGACTTTATTTCTTTATGTTTGTCTTCTGTGTCCTGCAGCCTCCCCTTTTCTGTGTTTTGCTTGGTCAGTGTTATGGTTAGATATAGAATGGCCCCCTGATACATTGGTGTTTGGAGTTGATATAATCAAGTCTTCAAGGTTGTAATCCTAGCAGTGGATAAATCCATCGGAATGGATTTAGCTGGGTGGTACCCGTTAGGCTGATAGGGTGTGGCTGGAGGAGGTGGACCCCTGGGAGTGTGACCATGGAGATTATATGTGATCCCTCCTCCCCCTGTTCTCTCTCTTGCTCCGGCCTCCATGATGTGAGGAGCACAGCCCATGTGCTCTCCCTCCGCCTCTCACCGCCATGCCCTGAGAATACGTGGTCCCCAGCCTCACATGGACTGAGCCTGAAACCATAAGAAAATAGATTTTCTTTCCTCTAAGTTACATGGTTAATCTTTTAGATTATAGCTGCAAGAATGCTGGCTGGACAAGTCAGCGTAGTCAACATTTAAGAACATCCCAGTATCTCTGTTCTCTTTTTTTAAGGTGTACATGTTTCCTTTGCACACATCTCCATCCAGCTGGGCTCAGTCAGTCTCCCTGCTCCCTGTTGCAATCATACTTCTCAACACAGCCTGGCTCCTCTTCTTCACTTTCTACCACTTCTCAACTCATTCAATCTGGCTTTGTCTCAGACATTCCAACAAGGTTACTAATGGCCTCCAAGAGGCCAAATGCATTAGCTCTTTCTCATCCCTCCCTTTTCTTGAAATCTTAATAACAGGCAACCCTTCCTCTTCCTCCTCCTCCTCCTCCTCCTCTTCCTCCTCCTCTTCCTCCTCCTTCTCCTCCTTCTCTTTCTCCTCTTCCTCCTCCTTCTCCTTCTCCTCCTCCTCCTCATCCTCCTTCTCCTCCTCCTTCTCCTCTTCCTCCTCCTCCTCCTCATCCTTCTCCTCCTCCTCCTCATCTTTCTCCTCCTCCTCCTCCTCTTCTTCCTTCATCTCCTCTTCCTTCTCCTCCTCCTCATCTTCCTCCCCCTCATCATCTTCTGTTGGGGGCCATCTTAGCCCATGCAATGAGGTCACCATTTTAGACGGGCTTAGCTATGTACATAGTACATGCTAAGTAGAAATTTTCTGCAAGCAGACAAGTTTCCTTGGACCGGATGGGACTGCAAGGTGAACTTTGATGACCTCCTGTTCTCCCCGAAATGTTCATCTTGCCCCTCCCTAAACCTAGCCTGTGGTCACCACTCCCTAAACTTAGCTTATAACCCTAAATTTAACTCGTGACCTCCTTGCTGTTTGCTTTGTTTAAACCCTCAATAAAAAGGGACGGACACGCTGGCTACAGAAGGCCAGGAGAATTTTCAGGTAACGCCCCCTAGATATTAAATATAATTTTCTTCAAATTATCATATTTGACTCCATGTCATTTTAGTGTGAGAAGACTATTGTTAGAAAGCTGCATGGAGCAGCAACCTTCTGTGGTGGGACTATAGAGCAAGCAGAGTCCACTAGAGTTGGCCATAGTCTTCTTCCTCCTCCTCCTCCTCCTCATCTTTCTTCTCCTCCTCCTCATATCCCCCCCCTCCTCTTTCTCCTTCACTACTGCAGATCGAACCTAGGGGTATTCTACCTCCAAGCTACACCTCCGGCCCTTTTTATTTTGAAACAGGGTCTCACTAAATTGCTAAGGATCTTGCTAAGTTGCTGAGGTTGGCCTCAAACCTGTGATCCTCCTGTCTCATCTTCCCAAGTACTGGGATTACACGCATGGATCACCATGCCCAGCTAGTTCTTACTTCTTAAAAATGTCTCTTAACTGCTTTGACTTCATTATGTCCCCATTTTATCATTTCTCTAATGATTCTTTCTCAGTATTCTTTATCTTGTAGCCTTATCTCCTGAGAGACTCAGAGTTATGGCTTCAAATGCCATTCCTATCAATGCCTAAGGCTCATAAATTTTCTACCTTCAAGCCAAAATTCTCTTTTGAGCTTTAGACTCACGTATCCAAGAGGCCACTGGATATTTCCCAGGAATTTTGGGGGGCAGGAGGGGTGCTGGGGATTGAACCCAGGGTAATTCTACCTCTGAACTATACCCCCAGCCTTTCCTTTATCTTTCTATTTTGAAACAAGGTCTTGCTAAGTTGCTGAAGGTCTTGTTAAATTGCTGAGGCTGTCCTTGAACCTGTGATCCTCCTGTCTCAGCCTCCCAGGTACTGGGATTACAGGCGTGTGCCACCATGCCTGGCTGTCTCCCAGGAATTTATTTAATATGTCAAAATGGAATCTTCCTATTTTCATCTCTGAAAAAGTGATGCTTTTATTTCTCTGTCTTTGTGCCGAAAATTTCAGTCATTCCATTGTGCTTCCTCTTCCCCTGCCCCTACTTCTGATTCACGCATGTCATTCCTATCTCCAAATATATCCTTAAATCTGTTTATCTCTTACTCTGTTTAGTGTTACTACCCTTGTGTAAGTCACCGGCATCTCTCCACTTTATAGAATAACATTCTACCCGTTCTCCGCGTCATTGGTGCTCCATTCTGTTTTTCCACATAAAATCCAAACTGACGTATTTTGCACCTAAATTGGAGACATTTCCTAAAACCAGGAAAGACTCCGTTTGCACTTAAGACAAGATCCAAATCCTCAGCATACTTTATAAGTCTGAAACAAAACTCTTCCCTCTCCAACACTGACACCCACATCTTCTATCTCCAGGTACTTTGCCCTGGCCACGTTGTCACTCTTTGAGTTCTTCAATGACGGTTAGATGTCCCCGGCTTCAGCACCTTCACACTGAATTTGGCTCACTCCTCCTAATCTTATGCATTTCTGTTTAAATATCACTTTCAAATGACACTACCTTGAGGGGCATTCTGAATACCCAGCCTACTTTATGTTACTCATTCTTTTAAATTATATTTGGTTGGCCTTTAATGTATGTATAGCAATGTAGATGTGTGTGCACATTTGTGTGTATGTAGCTCTACATAGAGGTCATCACTCCTCCCAACAAGTTCATAAACTACTTTTGGTTTGCAATCATTTCAGTTTTGTTATTTGCTACATGTTTAGAATCTAGGAGAGTGTCTAAACATGTCAGGTATGCAATAAAAGTACAATGAATGAAAGCTGTAATGGATCTGACCCACCCATTGATCACATATTTGGCCTCTAGTGAGTCCAGCCCTATCCTGTCACCACTGGAAATCGCTCTTCCTTCATCACATTGCTTTGGTCCACCCCAGCTGCACGCACCTCTGTCTTCTAAAACCAGCATCGACACAGCCCACGTCTGACTTTTGGATCTCTCTCTCTCTCTCTCTTTTGTACTGGGGATTGAACCCAGAGGTGCTCTACCTCTGAGCTACACTCCCAACCCTTTTTATTTTGAAACAGGGTCTTGCTAAGTTGCTGAGGCTGGCCTCGAACTTGCAATCCTCCTGTCTCAGCCTCCCAAATCCTGGGATGACAGGCGTGTGACATGACACTGATAACTTGTCATTCCGCTGTATATCACACAGGGTCATCTTTTCTGGGTCTGTGTCTCTTCATTCACAAACTGTGGTGAGGGGGTAAGCCATCTGGAGATGATGTTCGTGGCTAACATTATATGTTTCTAAGGGTCCATTTAACACTTCACTTTCTTGTATGTACTTTGGGGCCCTTGAATTTCAAGGCTAACAACTTCTCATAAAAATAGGAGCGTTTTTCTGAGTCACATATTTCCCAGAATTTTTTCAGAGTCCTGGAATATCTATTAAATTTTCTAGATATTCAAATAATTATTTCAAATAGAAGACTTTTCTTAGTCATGCAAATTAGTAGAGTATTTAAAACGATTTTTCTTGTGTACAGTTTATATATACTTGGAGTTGTAAAAATTACACACACACACCCATACATACAACACACTCACACACCCACCTTTAGTAGATGCTGAAAAACACCTTTGGAAGTGCTTGAACCAGTTTACACTCCTATTACCAGAAAATCAAAGTATTAAGGGAGCAAACAAAACAAAAACAACAGCAACAAAGACCCAGGAGAAATCATTGCTTGTCTGAAAAATGAGGACATTTTCAAGGGAGAGATAGAAATTCATTTGTGTCAAAGTAGTTTTATAACAAAACATTATAAAGCAAATAATCGCAAATAAAATAAACAACAGAGGGAAAGGCAGAGATACAAGAAAATGCAAATTGTATTTAGGGAGTATCAAGTACTGTGCTTTATTTTTTTTCTTATTCCTCCCTTTTAAAATTAAGAAAATTATATATATAAATTATATAATATATATGTACAAACACATATATGAAAATTCACTTTTTCAGGGTTTATATCTGAGTTTTCACATAATGCATAACTACATTTACTATCTAAATAAAGTGCTGGGCATGGTGGCACATGGCTGTAATTCCAATACTTTGGAGGCTGAGACAGGAGGATTTAACGTTTGAGGCCAGCCTCAGCAACTTAGTGAGACCCTCAGAAACTTAGACTCTGTTTCAAAATAAAAAATGAAAAGGGCTGGGGATGGAGCTCGGAGGTAGAATGCCCCTAGGTTCAATCCCCAGTACTAGAAAAAAAAAAAAAAAGAAGAAGAAGAAGAGGAGGAAACGTGTGTGCTAGAAGATAAACCACTACAGATACGACCCACAGATGGGACTGGGGTCGGCCTTGAGGATGTTTGTGTCCTCAGCCTGTACTTATCCTCACTACCTGAGGGTCAAGAAGGCCAGCCCCATTTGGGGAAGGTCCTACCATCCTTGGGAGGCATCTGTTTCTCCCAAGTCATGCAATACACAAATCCACTGGCCCTAGAGTTCTTGGGGCAGTCATTGTTTTTTACTGGAGGAAACCATCGCAGTGAGCGACATTCTGTGGAAACACAGAGTTCCCGAATGTCCTCATGCTGACAGGAGCCCAGGAAGTTAACGCTGAGGTGTCCTCTGTCCCGCACTGCCTCGCTAAGTCTCAGCATGTCTATCATCAGCCTTTGCTTTCCATAAATCACGACACTTCTGTGTGATCAAACTGCACCCAACTCATTTTTCCATCCTTTGCTTTTCTTTCTTTCTTTCTTTCTTTCTTTCTTTCTTTCTTTCTTTCTTTCTTTTTCTTTCTTTCTTTCTTTTTCTTTCTTTCTTTCTTTCTTTCTTTCTTTCTTTCTTTCTTTCTTTCTCTCTCTCTCTCTCTTCCTTCCTTCCTTCCTTCCTTCCTTCCTTCCTTCCTTCCTTTCTCCTTCCTTCCTTCCTTCCTTCCTTCCTTCCTTCCTTCCTTTTTCTTTCTCTCTCTTTCGTCTTTCTGTTTTTCTTTCTTTTTTCTATTTATTGGTGCTACATTATAGTTTCACATCACAACATAGTCGTCACAGTGATAGGGACATACATGCACACAGCACTTGGCGGGCTCTCCCCTGGCTCCTCCCCACTCCTCCCTTCCCCATACAGGATACTGACATGGGCACTGGTATTCTTACACATGTACACATTGTCAATGGAAGTACAGTGGATGGGCAACGGGATCTGGCCATCTGGGATCCAGGTAGTGAATTATTAGGTGACAAAGTACTGCTGGCTAATGATTTTCCTGCGTGTTAGTCCCCTTCCTGAGAGAGCACGGTCTCCCCAGGAGGTCTGCTCAGGAGGCCCAGGGGCTTCTACCTGGTTGTGAACTTAGGTCACGGGAGAGGAGCGGTGCAGGAGCACTGCAGGGCTTGACTCCCCCGCAGGGAGAGAGAGTGCTGTGTTGCACCTCCTCTGGGCCCCGCGAGAGCCAGGTCCCAGCAGAGCCTCCCCATCCCATCCACAAGACAAGCTGTGCCTGAGGACTTGGTCAGTCAGGCGTTTTCTAGCCTGTTCTTTCCAGGCAAAGCACTAGGAGGAGACCTGGAACATTCAAAAACAGGGAAAGGGCTTGAATCATTAGGATCTCCAGGGCACCTCATTCAGAACTTTACTTTAAAAAAAGCACTGTAAATGCTAGAGCGAGTGTCTGGCCTCAGCATTAGTGAGTCGGCTCTATTTTTAACCAACCGTGTGACCTGGAGCAAGGTAGCTCCCTTTTCTGGGTCTCATTTTCCTCTTTTGCAAAATGAAGATACAGAAAGAGATAATCTCTTAAGTTGCATCCCCCCTCCTAAGCCCCAGTCATTCTGGCCCTCGCTAAAATAAATAAAGGCTCCAGACAATGCAGCTGTGGTACTACGGAGCACAAGGCAAGGACTTAGTTCTAGAAGCTTCTCGGAGTGAGGGGAACACAGCATGATGACAAAGGACCTGAGTTAGGTGAGTGCTAGCTGGTACATGTGCTACGTTTTACGAGAGCACTGACTGTCGTATCAGGAGACCAACAGAGGAGGTGGGGAGCCGATGAGAGAAGGAGCCGGCACCTCGTCCTGATCATTCCCATCTTTTCACCAGCCGCCGGGCATCACCCAGTGCACTGAACACTCTGGAAGGTAGGTGAAGCTTGCCCTCTATTTAGCAATTTGAGAAAGCCCACAGAGAGGTGCTTTCTGATAATAAGACATACAAATAAAGTTAGTTAGCCAGCCATGGTGGCACACGCCTGTAATCCCAGTACTTGGGAGGCTGAGATAGGAGGATCACAGGTTCAAGGCTAGCCTCAGCAAGTTAGCAAGCTGCTGTTTCAAAATAAAAACTAAAAAGGGTTGAGGATGTAGCTAGGAGGTAGAATGCCCCTGAGTTCAGTCCCCAGCACAAAACGAAACAAAACGCATGACTCTAACCCAAAGCAGTAGGGTTGTTCCACAGAGAAAACCTAAACATTGTGGGTGGAAATTGAATTTAGGTCTACAGGAGGAAGAGTCTTATCAGCCTGAAGTATGTCAATAGTGGAAGGACTGATTGATGGGGCTGAGAGTTCCTGGCACTGTCAATCATGACAGAGACTTGTGCCCATTTGTTGGGGTACCCAAGGCATGGATTGCTTCAAGATAAAGAAGATATGAGCTTTTTCTTCTTGAATCAAAATAAGAAAGATAAGGACGCTATGATGTTTGGTGCAGAAGACTTATCCTGCTATGTCAGCCTTCCTTCTGTTTTTGTGGTATTTAAAACTTTTAAGCCAGGTGTGGTGGCACACACCTGTAATCCCAGAACTTGGGAGGCTGAAACAGAAGGTTTGCAGGACCAAAGCCAGCCTCACTAATTTAGTAAGGCCTTGTTTCAAAATGGGGATGTAGATCAGAGGTAGGACACACACACACACACACACACACACTCACACACACACACACACACACACACACACACGAATACCTCTTTTATTTTTGTGAATTGATGGAACTATATGTTACATTTAAAATATGTTAGTGAGAGAGACCCTATTTCAAAATTAAAAATAAAATAGGGCTGGGGTGTATCTCAGAGGCAGAAAGCCCCTGAGTTCAATCCCCAGTTCCTAAAACAAAATATAATAAAATATCCCAACATTCCAATGAAATTCAAACATTACAGGGGCCACTAAGGTGATAGTTCCTAAGTCTCCTTCCAACATGAGCCAATGTTTATTGGTGCCAGAAATTATCATAGTAAGTGAATATGGGGGAAAGAACATTAAATTTAAAAACAAAGTAAAAACAATAAGACAAAAACTGTTCTTTTTGTCATATTGGAAGGATGTGAATGAGAGAGGGGGTGGTCAGAGAACTGTGAACTGGGAGTCAAGGGAGCGAGGGGTGGCAGCTTTCAGCGGGGAATGATGCTCAGCCTCATCCTGTGGCCGGTCACAATGTCCCAGGCAGACGTGCAGGGAGCACCGGCAGTGGGCCCTCAGTGAAGGTACTAAGTCCTTGGAGCTCGGTGCAAGCCTTCCCTCTGTGAAAGACCAGGGCAAGACAGTGGCTTCGTGTCCCACTTTGTGGCCAGCACCCCGATGTCGGTCTGGAAACTCAGTTAGGGGTTCTTGATGATTCATCTGTGGGTGAGATCCGAGGCAAGGACGGAGCGGGACCACTCCAGAGTGTGCTTTGTTTATATTCAGAAGGCAAAGAATGTAAAACATCCAGAAAAAAAGGGTTTCAGCTGGACAGAAATTTAGGGATGATCCTTTACAGAAGGAAAATATGCACTCGAGAACCAACGGAAGCGGGAGGCGGAATCAAACAGTGGACAGGAAGCTGGGCGTGGTGGTGCATGCTTGTAATCCCAGGACTTGGGAGGCTGAGACAGGAGGATCCGGGTTCGTGGCCAGCCTCGGCTACTTAGTGAGGCCCTCAGCTACTTAGTGAGACCCTGTTTCAAAATAAAGAATAAAAACTAGGGCTAGGGGTGTAGCTCAGAGGTAGAATGCCCCTGGGTTCAGTCCCCAGTACTGAGAAAAAAAAAAACAAACAAACCCCAAACAAACAGTGGACAGGGGTGGGTGGGAAGCAAGGGAAACTGAGGCAGAGGGAGAATGCCAGGACTGACAGGGTTCCACCGAAGCCAGCTCACCCATGTAACAAGCCTTCCCACAAGTAGCTCTCTGGCTTCTTGGGGAAAATGTCTTGTGTTAAGTCTCAGGTTGAGAAAAGGTTTGGGATGAGGGGTAGGCATATGGCCTGGGTTCAGAAGAAGCCAACTGCCAGAGAGAGGCACAGTAAGCCAAGTTAAAGAGGCAAAGACCTGGGAGAGAAGCCAGGCATGGTGGCGCATGCCCGAATCCCAGTACTTAGGAGTCTGAGACAGGAAGACCACAGCAACTTAGCAAGACTCTCAGCAACCTGGAGAGACCCTATTTCAAAACAAAAAATAAAACAGGGCTGAGGGTGTAGTTCAGAGGTAGAATGCCCCCTGGTTCAATCCCTAGTATCTTACACACACACACACACACACACACACACACACACACACGTGCACGCGTGCTAAGAGAGCCAATGTTAAGTGTTCTAACCACAAAGATGGTAACAATGTGAGGTACTGCATGTGCTCATCTAGCTAGACCTACAATAATCGTTTCACAATACATCCATACTTCAAAATATCATAATAAATCATGTAATGATCAGGAGGCAATGTTGTCCATGATAAACATATATGACTTTATGCATCAATGAAAATAATTAAATAGATAAAAACAAAAAAATAGTTCCTTAGCAGCAGATGACCTATTTTATATGTTTAGTCCGTATTCGAAATATAATGTCTGGGAAGGGTTCAATAAATTTTGCTACATTGACCTCAACACGGCAGAATATAAATATTTGTCATGTGCAGAACCCATAAATCAGAAAAGTGTATTTGAAGTTGGTGGTTAGTGGAGAATGGAGGGAACTAGTCAGGCGTGATGGCGCACACCTGTAATCCCAGTACTTGGGAGGCTGAAACAGGAGAATTGCAGGTTTGAGGACAGCCTCAGCAGCTCAGCGAGACTCTCAGCAACCTGGAGAGACCCTATTTCAAAACAAAAAATAAAACAGGGCTGAGGGTGTAGGGAAGGATAGGAAGGCCCGACAGAGGAAGCAGCCAGGTTAGAGTGGGAGGCAGTGGCAGCTTTGCCTCCCGTCCCTTGTGCCTGTTTCATTTATTCATCCCCCTGACTTTCAAGTGGTATTTTTCGCTACTGTCCAAAACAGGTCTAAACTCTCACCCACATGCTCTGGAAAGATGATGTGAGATCTGGGTTTCCACAGGAAAATGAGAAGCAGCAGGGTAAAAGAATCCACTCTTCAGCTGTGTGGTGGTGCATGCCTGTGACTGCAGCAGCTGTTCAGGAGGCTGGGGCAGGGGGATCACAGGTTCCAGGCCAGCCCCACAACCTAGCAAGGCTCTGCCCCAAGCGGGAGGGGCTGGGAATGTAGTTCAGGGGTAGAGTGCCCTTGGGCTCCATCCCCATTATAGAAGAAGAAGAGAAGAAGAAGGAGGAGGAAGAAGAGGAAGAGGGGGAGGAGGATGGGAAGAAGGGGGAGGAGGAGGAAAAGGGGGAGGAGGAGGAAGAAGAAGAGGAGGAGGAAGAAGAGGAAGAGGGGAGGGGGAGGAGGAGGGGGAAGAAGAGGAGGGGGAGGAGGACAGGAGGAGGAGGAAGAAGAGGGGGAAAAGGAGACTTATTGATGATTTAGTAGCCAGAAAATTGAAGAAGGAAAAATAGGTTGAAATTAGAAATCAGAAAATGCAATTCAAATTATGTATCCTTAGTTCAGTACTCTAGCAATATTTTATCATTATGAAGGATGATTTAAACCTTAGACAAGGAATATGTAGAAGTGGTAATATGTATATACCTCAAGTAAGAAACACTGAAATTTCTAAAATCTGTAGAGACTGTATTAAGTGAAACGATTAGGTTGCAGGATTGGAACATAGAAACTGAACTGGGCTGTGTTAATAAGAAAAGGCATTTTCAGCCAGGAATGGTGGTGCATGCCTATAATTCCAGTACTTGGGAGGCTGAGACAGGAGGACTGCAGGTTCGAGGGGCCAGCCTCAGCAACTTAGTGAGACTCTTGTTTCAAAATAAGAAATAAAAAAGGGCTGGGGATGTAAGTCAGAGGTAGAATGCCCCTGAGTTCAATCCCCAGTACCAAAAAAAGAAAAGAAAAGAAAAGGAAAGGAAGGAAGGAAGGAAGGAAGGAAGGAAGGAAGGAAGGAAGAAGAAAGAAGAGAGAAAGAAAGAAAGAAAGAAAGAAAGAAAGAAAGAAAGAAAGAAAGAAAGGGCATTTTTTTGTGGTACTGGGGATTGAACCCAGGGACATTCTACCTCCAGTCTATATACCCCTAGCCCCTAGTTTTTATTCTTTATTTTGAAACAGGGTCTCACTAAGTTGCAGAGGGCCTCACTAAGTAGCGAGGCTGACCGCAAACCCAGATCCTCCTGTCTCAGCCTCCCAAGTCCTGGGATTACAAGCGTGCGCCACCATGCCCAGCTACAAAAGGCATTTTAAGTCTAATGATAAGGGATGTGCTGTGAAGACAGTGTTCAGTGCAGGTGGCAGGAGGGGAGGGTTGGAATGTCTGACCCTCAGAGCATTCACTGGGGGACTTTGCTCTGGAGCTGAAAGCAGGGACGCTACCTTGAGGGCGTCCTGGTTAAAACTCCTGTGGCTCAACTTTTTTCCTCCTCCTTCCGTACTTCACAGGGACGGGGATGGTGCACCATGGACACTGGAAATTGGAGCCACGTCACAGAATTCATCATCCTGGGCTTCCCTAATCTCCAGGGTGTTCAGACTTACCTCTTTTTCTTGCTGCTTGTCATTTATCTCACTACCATCCTGGGAAACCTGCTGATATTTTTGGTGGTCCACCTGGACAGCCGGCTCCACACCCCTATGTACCGCTTTGTCAGCATCCTCTCCTTCCTGGAGGTGGGCTACACGGCTGCCACCATCCCCAAGATGCTGGGGAACCTGCTCAGCGAGAAGAAGACCATCTCCTTCTCTGGATGCCTCCTCCA
This sequence comes from Glis glis, assembly GCA_004027185.1. Lineage (NCBI taxonomy): Eukaryota > Metazoa > Chordata > Mammalia > Rodentia > Gliridae > Glis > Glis glis. The sequence continues at coordinate 14,902 of PVJS01014579.1, read as the reverse complement.
GATCTATTTCTTCCACTCTCTTGGAGCTACTGAGTGCTACCTTCTCACAGCCATGGCCTATGACAGGTACCTAGCCATCTGCAAGCCCCTCCACTACCCCGCCCTCATGACCCTGACGCGCTGTACAAGGATTGCCATTGGCTGTTGGTTGATAGGCCTGGCTGGACCAGTGGCTGAAATCTCCTTGGTGTCCCGCCTCCCTTTCTGTGGCCCCAATCACATTCAACACATCTTCTGTGATTTCCCTCCCATGCTGAGCTTGGCTTGTACCGACACGTCTATCAACGTCCTGGTGGATTTTGTGATAAACTCCTGCAAGATACTGGCCACCTTCTTGCTGATCCTCAGCTCCTACGTGCAGATCCTTCGCACAGTGTTTAGGATCCCCTCAGCGGCCGGTAAGAAGAAAGCCTTCTCCACGTGCGCCTCCCACCTCACCGTGGTCCTCATCTTCTACGGGAGCATCCTCTTCATGTACGTGCGGCTGAAGAAGAGCTACTCGTTGGACTACGACCGGGCCCTGGCAGTGGTGTACTCAGTAATTACCCCCTTCCTCAACCCTTTTATCTACAGCTTGCGCAACAAGGAGATCAAGGAGGCCATGAAGAGGCAGCTAAAGAGGACCGGGATAACTTGGTGACCCAGGGTGGGGCAGGCTGGCAATGAAGATGTGGTGATGGCGAGGATCATCAGTGGCCAGAGGGGATAAATCAAGCATTGCGTGTCTTCCCACACGGGAGAGCGGAGCTGGGGAAGTGCTGCTTGGTTTGCAAAGTTAGAATCACCATTATACAACCTGCTAAAGCCGCCTTCGACTTGAGACCAGACACCGGAAAAGACATACTTTCTCTCAACACGATGTAGTGCAGTGATTTTCTAGTCTTAGACATTTGTGTTCCATCCTCAGGATTTCTGTCAAATGTGTGCCTCATAGATATTGACTATATCGTATGTCTATTCAGATTTACTTGATTTCATATAAAGCCATTCCGTCATGGACAGAACAAGGATATTTGTTAAATAAAACAGACCAAAAATTAAATGTTTTTTTCTTTTGTATACCACTTAGAGTCATTTCATATGGAAAATACTGGTAGAGGAAAGCATGTTTGTTAAAATCACATGTATTGGAGCTCAAATCCTCGATCATTCAGTCACTTATCGGCGACTTGATATCTAGAAGATAAGTCAATCTGAAGCTTAATTGTTATCATTTGATAACAGTATTTTCTTGCAAGATTCCTTTTTTGAAATTATATCATGTTTTGTTTTAATGTTTATTTTTAATATACTTTTATTGGTGCATTGTAGTTATACATCATACTGAGGTTCAGATCGATAGGAACACACATGCACTTTTTTTTTCTTTTTCAGTAGTGGGGGTCAAACCCAGGGGCACTCTACCTCCAAGCTACACCCCCAGCCCTTTTCATATTTGGCTTTGAAACAGGGTCTCTAAGCGTATGAGGGTCTCGCTAAATTGCTGAGGCTGGCCTTGAACCTGCTATCCTCTTGTATCAGTCTCCCAAGTACTAGGAATACAGGCATGGGCCACCATACCTGGCTCTTTCAAGATTCCTTTTACAATTAATGATATTTGTCAACGACAGTACACAATGTCTGGCATATAAAGAAAAGCAAAAAAGTTCTTATTTTTTTGTTTTATTTTGCCCAAATCTCTCCTCTTTATTCTGAGTCTTAGAACAATATCCAATAATATATAAACAAAAGTATACCCCAGGTACTGTCTCCCAAAGAAAGAGAGCAAGCAGCCTGAGAGAATGCGGGGAGAAGAGTGTAGTTTGTCACATGTCTGTTCTGGTGAGTTGAATGTGTCACCTAGTGGTCCTATTATCTGTGCCCCTTATAACATATGAAAGTGTAGGACTTAAACTGGTGGCAGGAAATAGAATTGCTTTTTACATTGAACCACTTCTTTCCCTTTTTCATTTCCCAAAAAAGGGAAAGAGATGGAAGTAAGAGTTAAAAGATAATAAATGGATATAGCCCTGGAAACAAATAGGTAGTAGAGCCAGGATATGAGCTCTTGAGGAGTTGTAGAGGCAGGTGAAAAGAGTTAGTCTCATCTCCAAGAAAGAGAGAAGACAACACGCAGATTGGGAGGAAATATCTGAAAGACGGGGAGTGTGCCCAACATGTGTAAAGTGTTCTTATGACTCAATAATAAAAACACAAATTACATATTTAAAATCTGCAAAGAACATGAATAGATGTTTCTTCAGACAAAAATATGCATGGGGGAGGCTGAATAAGGAGGTTGGCATGTTCAAGGCCAGTCTCAGCAACTTAGCAGCAAGACCTTCAGCAACTTAGCAAAACCCTGTTTCAAAACATAAAAAGGGATTAAAGATGGTGGAATAGAGGAAGGCAGCACTTTTCGGTCGCTCTGAGAATCAGAACTCAACCAGCAGGAAGGCTGCTTCTTGGTAAGAGAAGAAAAGCAGTCAGAGCTCAACAGAAGAAAGACAGTTGAAATGTGGTTGAATTGGAGGCAGCACAAAGAGCAGAGAACTGAAAAGAGTTCTTCCCACCTGGTGAGGTGGGAGCCATTTTGGCGAGCCCGCACGGGAGCTTCTCTCCACACTCAAATACCTCAAGACTGCAAACTTCTAGACGACCCAGACAAATTGCCCAGTGAACTCCTGTGGCTGCAGCTGAACTCACAGGGATCATGAAATTATAGACCCTTCTTGCAGGGACCAAGTGGCTACAATCAGCCTTGTCAAGACCACCGTGAATCTCCAGACCACCCAGCCAAACTGCCCAGTGAACTCCTATGGCTCCAGCTGAACTTGTCGAGACTGAAAAACTACAGGCAGAGAAACTGCAGGTACTTGAGTGGCCACAATGGAACTTGACAAGACCATAATTTTACAAGCCATCCCAGTGGGAGCCGGCATAACTGCAGGGACTCGTGTGACAACAACCAAACTTGTGGGGTTTATAAGTATGCAAAACATCCCTGCAGAGGAGGGGGCAGGGGCTACAGTCAGACACAGCAGAAACATGAATTAGCAGAGAGTCCCTAGGGACACTCAGGTGGGACCTAGAGTCAGGAGTCTGCCCTACCCCTGCAGAGTCTCCAGAGATCACAGAAGTACTTTCAGCAGTTGAATTATTGACGAGAAATAACTCAGCCAACTGTGCCTCAGGATTGTAAGGCTATAAACTCTCACCTGGCAGAATATTGGTGCCCCAAGTACTGAGACTGGTGGCCAACAAGGTCTCATATGATTGCAGCTGGCCAAAGCAGCAGTGGTGTTCCTGGGGTTAAATAACTCAGCCACCCAGACTCCAGGCTCAGAATGGACAATCTCTCCCCTGGTGGAATTTGGGCCCTGCAAGCAGGGAGTCCAGGGGCCAGCAGGTTTTCATGTAATAATAGCTGGCAGAGCAGCAGTGTCCCTGGGGCAATTTAACTCAGCCAGCACAAGCTGGTAGCGCTACAATCTCTCAGCCATCAGAGTTTGGGTCCGGGCAGCACAGAAGCCAGCAGCTGACAGTGTTTCACATGATCACAACCAGCAGAGCAATGGTGGTGTCCCTGAGGCATTAAAGCTCAGCCAGCCGGGCTGCAGGCTCAGAACATCATAATCTATGGCCCTGCTGATTTTGCACCTGGTGACCACAGAGGCCAGAGGCCATTAGTCTGCAGGGTTTCATGTGATCACAACCAGTAGAGCAGCAGTGGTGTCCTGGGGCAATAAAGCTGAGACATTCTGACCGCAGGCTCAGAAGTTTATAGTCTCTGGCCCTGCTGAGTTTGGGCACTGAGAGCATGGAAGCTTACAGCCAATCAGAGATTTCTACTTGCCTGCACTGGCTAAGTACTATATTTTGTTAAAGAGGTTCTAAGGGACTAACTTAAAATTCTGATTTTATGAGACATATTCGTTGAGGCAAATATATACCCCCAGCACAGGTATTATTAAAAAAGTACAATGAATACACATAGGACCCCTACACAAAGAGGAAGAGGATGTCAACACAACAGAGATTCAAACCTAAGAATCCTGAAAATAGGAGAATAGACCAATGAAGAAACAATAAACTCCCATAAGTCCAGAACAATGGAGGTCACCAATACAGAGCTGTAGGAAATGCCAGAAAATTTCAGAATTTTGATTTTCAGTATTATCAATGACCTTAGAAATAAAATCAGAGAAAGTATACAGAATAAGAAAGAATATATCAATAAAGAAATTGAGGCTGGGTGTGATGGTGCATGCTTGTAGTCTCAGTACTTGGGAAGCTGAAACAGGAGGATTCCAGGTTCGAGACCAGCCTTGGCAACTTAGTGAGACTCTTAGCAACCTAGCAAGACCCTGTTTCAAAACAAAATATCAAAAGGCATTGGGGTGGGGGCATAGCTCAGATGTAGAAAGCCCCTGGGTTCAATCCATAGTGCCACAAAAACAAACAAAAAATAAAAGAAAAAAAGAAAGAGAGAGAAAAAGAAAGAAGGAAAGAAATTGAGGCCCTAAATAAGAATCAAAAGGAGGCCCTGAGGAAAATGAAGGAGACAATAAATGAAATTAAGTCCTCAAAAAACCACCACTGGCAGACTAGCCCGCATGGCAAATAGGGTCTCACTCTAAGAAGACAGCCCATTCAAAACTGACCACACAGTCAACAATATAGAAAAGATAATATGACAACTTGACCAGATTATTCAAGAAATCTGAATAATATGAAATGACCTAACTTAGGGGATAATAGGCATTGTAAAAGATCTGGAAGCACAAACCAAGGGCATTATTTCTCTTCAGAGAAATAATATCGGAACATTTCTCAAATATTTAAAATGAGATGGACATCCACATACAGGAGATATGCAGAACCCCAATAAGTCAAGGTCAAAAAAGAAATTCTCCACACCACATAATGATCAAAATGACTAACATCGGTCAAAGAGAGAATCTTAAATGCATCAAGAGCAAAAGAACAGGTGACTTTCAGGGGTAAAACAATAAGAGTCACTCTGAACTTCTCAACCCAAATCATAAAAGCCAAGAGGGCCTGCTATGATAAACTCCAAACCCTGAAAAAAAAAGGAAGAACTTCCAACTAAGACTGCTAGATATATTTCAAAACTGATGGAGAAATAAAAACCTTACAAGACAAGCAGAAACTAAAAGAATTCATGACTACCAGGACAGCACTAGAGAAAATACTTAAAGAAATAAAACACGCTGGGCGTGGTGGCGCATGCTTGTAATCCCAGTACTTTGGGAGGCGGAGACCGGAGGACCCGGGTTCGCAGCCAGCCTCAGCTCTCTTTCTCTGTCTCTCTCTCTCTCTCCCTGTCTCTCTCTCTCTCTCTCTACTTAGTGAGGCCCTCTGCAACTTCGTGAGACCCGGTTTCAAAATAAAGTATAAAAAAAATAGGGCCAGGGGTGTAGCGCGGAGGTAGAACGCCCCTGGGTTCAATCCCCGGTACTGCCAAAAAAAAAAAAAGAAATAAAACACAAAGAATAAACAATAAATAAATGCCAGAAGCAGAGAAGGGATCAATTCCACCAGATGAGCTACTAAGCAAAGTAGAAATAACACTATAGCAAACTGGAAAACATAGAAGAAATCAACAAATTTACAGACACATATAGCCTACCTAAATTTCACCAAGAGGATTTAGAAAACCTAAACTGACTGAAATCAGAAAATTATAGTAATACCTATTATAGTAATACCTATAGTAATATCTATGTTTATAGAAGCCAAATTACAGAATCAACCTTGGTGTCCATCAACGGATGAATGGATTACAAAATTATGGGATATACACACAGTGGAATTCTACTCAGCAATAAAGAAGAACAAGATTATGTCACTTGCAGGAAAATGACTGGATGTTATGTACATATGTGAAATTATCAATGCAAATCTCACTATCATGTACGGAGAAGGGGAAGAAGTAGGGAGGGAGCCAGGGGAAAGCTCACCAAGTGCTCTGTGCATGTGTGTCCCTCTCTTACTCTGAACTACATGATGATATGAGACTACAATGAACCAATAAAAGTATATTAAAAAAACAGAATAAAACAAGAAAACAGGATTTAAGATTTTTATAGAGGAAAATATTTCACCAAAACAAGTACTAGTCCCTATTCAACATAGAAAGCTTTGAGATACTATATGTAAAAGGGGATAAAATTGACATATTCAAATAATTGTTCTTACAGAATTTTATTAGCTCTTTTGCAAAAGCAGTCTGAAAACTATAAGGTTGAATAGCAATGGAATATATTGCAATGATATGTAACTGTCCCTTTTCCATTTGTGCTACTAATCTAAATGGCTTATAGCATTTAACATTCGCTTTTATGTCCTGTGGTTAGAAAACGGAAAAAAATAATAAACTATTATTCTAAACTAAAATAAAAATAAAATAGTGCTGATGGTGTAGCTCAGATGCAGAATGCCCTTGGATTCAATTCCCAGGAGAACACACACACACACACACACACACACACACACACACACACACACACGGAAATATGCACGGGGAAAAGTCAAAAGTGTTTCCTCTAAGATCTGTAACAAGATAAGGATGCCCACTTGTGTCCTTTCTATTCAGCATAGTACTGGAAACCCTAGCCAGAGAAATTAGCAAGAGGAAGAAATAAAGGAAGAAATCAAAAGTCAGGTCATTTTCAGATGACATGATCTTTTTTTAAAAAAAAAATTATTGTTGCATTGTTAATTACATGATGATGAGATTCATGGTGATAAATTTATTTATGCACCCAACATTATTTGTTCTGTTTTTGATATGGAGATGAACCTAAAAACTACCAAAAACTCTTCGAACTGATAAATCTGGTGAAGTTGCAGGCTACGATACACCCAAAACAATCCAGCTGTAAAAGAAATCAAGAAAGCAATCTCATTTATCATAGATATAGAAACAACAAAACAAACCAAAAGCAAACCTTGGAATTAATTTATCCAAAGAACTGAAATATCTCTGCAATGAAAACTGTAAACACTGATGAGAGAAATTAAAGAGGACACATAAATAGAATATCTGTGTTCGTGGATTGGTGGAATTAATCTTTTTTTATATTTTTTTTTGGTACTGGGATTTGAATGCAGGCACATTCTATCACTAAGCTACAACCCTACCCATACACACACACACACATACCCAGGGTCTCACTAAAGTACTGCATGCTGGCCTAGAACCTATAATCCTCCTGTCTCAACCTCCCAAGTCCTGGGATTATAGGTGCCATTATGCTTTGCTTAGTAGAATTGATCTTGGTGGTGCACACTTGTAATCCCAGTACTTGGGAGGCTGAGACCAGAGGATCCAGGTTCGCGGCCAGCCTCAGCTACTTAGTGAGGCCCTCAGCAACTTAGTGAGACCCTGTTTCAAAATAAACAATAAAAAATAGGGCTGGGGATGTAGCTCAGAGGTAGAATGCCCCCGGGTTCAATCCCCAGTACCAAAAAAAAAAAAAAAGTCCATGCTACCCAAAGTAATCTACATTTTCAATGTAATCCCTACCAAAATACCAATGACATTCTTCACAGAAATAGAAAAAACCCTAAAATTCATATGTAATTACAAAGACCTGGAATAGCAAAAGCAATCCAGAGCAAAAGAACAAAGCTAAAGTCATTATAACACCTGACATGTGCGTGTATGTTTTTATCACACTAAACCTCGACATGATGTATGCTTAGGCTGCACCAATAAAAGTATATTAAGAACTGAAAAAAATGATTGTAAGAAGAAACATAGGGAATATATCCTGCAGGACATTACTATAGGCAAAGATTTCTTGGCAAGTAGTTTTAACTTTTTTCAAATTAAAAACAGAAAGCAACCTCTCCCCCCAGTAAGAATGGCTATTATAAAAAAAGACAAAAAGTAACAAAAGCTGACAAAAGATGTGAAGAAAAGGGGAATTGTTATACATGGTGGCTTGGGATATGAATTAGTATAGCCATTATGGAAATCAGTATGGAGACTCCACTAAGAACTAAAAGAGAAATACCATACGACCCAGCAATCTCACTACTGGAAAGGCATCCAAAAGAAGGAAAATCATTATGTCGAAAAGATGTCAGCACTCCCATGTGTACTGAAGCTGTAGTTACAGTAGCCCAGATATACAGTCAACAGAGGCGTCCATCTATGGATGAATTTTTAAAATAGATGCTACACACACACACACACACACACACACACACACACACACGTAGTATTCAGCCATAAAAAGAATACAATCAGTCAGGCGTGGTGGTGTACGCCTGTAATCCCAGTCCACTTGGAAGGCTGAGACAGGAGGATCACAGTTTTGTGGGCAGCCTCGGCAATTTAGCAAGGCCCTCAGCAACTTAGAGAGACCCTGTTTCAAAATAAAAATAAAATGCAGTTGGGGGTGTAGTTCAGAGGTAGAATGCCCCTGGGTTCAGTCCCCAGTACCGCTAAATAAATAAGTAAATAAATAAATTAAAATAAATAATGGTGATGTCCCATGAATTTACTTCAGGGTACTTTGAATTCTAAGAGGATTCATGCACAATTTTTTTTTTTTGTGGTACCGGGGATTGAACCCAGGGGCGTTCTACCTCCACGCTTCACCCCCGGCCCTATTTTTTTATACTTTATTTTGAAACCGGGTCTCACGAAGTTGCAGAGGGCCTCACTAGGTAGAGAGAGAGAGAGAGAGAGAGAGAGAGAGAGCGCTGAGGCTGGCCGCGAACCCGGATCCTCTGGTCTCCACCTCCCAAAGTACTGGGATTACAAGCGTGCGCCACCATGCCTGGCTAAAAAAAAAAATTTAAATAGTACTGCGAAATGAAGAGACTTACATTGGATACTCATGCTATTCATTTTTGTGAAAACCCTTTGAGGTCTAAAATTCTGGAACAAAACACGTGCATGACGGGTCCATGGTTACTGATTTGAGTTTGTGGTTTAAATAAGGAAAAAGTACGGAATCTTCTCTCTTGCTTCAGGAAACTTCCTTTGTGTGTCAGGCTGAATGACAGGGGTTCATGGGTGGAAAAGTCATGGGGAGGAAGTTTACAGTAGCAATTTTCAGACAGTTTGTGCCTGCCGCGTCTTTTCTACCTTGCTCTCTGGCCTGGCCAGCGGGTAGAATCACAGAGAAGGCTGGGATTACGAGAGCCCGCTGGTGGAGCATGAGGAAGAGGCCACGCTGTGCTCTAAAGCAGGAGGATCCACATACACGGCTTCAGCTATCACAAGCGTGGTGCCAAGAGACTTCCCAGTGTCACCAGTGGCCTGGAGGTAGCAGTTTATCACTCCTTCTACTAAGAAAAGTCCAAGTGGCCGTGGCAATAGAGAAAGAGCGTCTTCCTGGAGCAGATACGGCATAGTGAAATCCCGAGCGTCCAGGCCACTTCTCAGGGGCTAAGGCTCTGGATCTACCTCCCAGCCCCATCAGCCGTCTTCTGGAAGAGCCTCCCAATCGCGTCTTTCATGTCCTTGTTTCTCAGGCTGTAAATGATGGGGTTGAGGAAGGGAGCTAGGATCACAAAAGTGACAGCGGTCACCGTGTCCCAGAACACTGAGTAGGTGGCAGAGAATCGCAAATACATAACGGCCACACTGCCAAAAAACAGCAAGAACACAGCAAGGTGGGCAGCACAGGTGGAAAAGGCCTTGTGACGACCCTCAGCCAAGGGCATCTTCAGAATCACCGTGATGATCCGGACGTAGGACAGGGCGATGACCAGGAAGGAGGCCAGGATCTCCACAGCATGGACGGCATCCACGATGACCACCAGGGACGTGTCTGTGCAGGCCAAGCTCAGCACAGGTGTGAAGTCACAGAAGATTTGATGGATCTGGTTGGAGCCACAGAAAGGCAGAGTGGAGATCCACACGATCTCCGGTAGCACAAGGAGGAAGCCACAGAGACAGGACCCGGCTGTCAGCTGCATGCAAAGCCTGGGGGTCATGATGACCGGGTAGCGCAGAGGATGGCAGATAGCGATGTACCTGTCGATGGCCATCGCTGTCAGGATGCAGCCTTCTGTAATCCCGAGAGAGTGGAAGAAGTACATCTGCAGGAGGCAGCCGGCCAGGGAGATGGTCTTCTGCTCGCTGACCAGGCTGGCCAGCATCTTGGGAATGGTGGTGGTGGTATACCAGATCTCCAGGAAGGAGAGCACACTAATGAAGAAGTACATGGGCGTGTGCAGGGCCACGTCCAGCCGCACCGCCATGAAGATCACCAGGTTGCCAGTCACGATGAAGCCATAGACCAGAAGTAGAGGAATAAAGAACAAGAGGCCACCCTCGTGCAGATGTGGGAATGTAGAGAAGAGGAACTCGGTCACCATTGTCTGGTTCCCACTGGTCATCCACACTGTCATCTGTGAAGGGAAGACCAGAGATGAGGAACCTTTTAGAGCTGGAACTTCTAGAGCCATTGAAAATCGCTTCCCTCCTTTCTGAGATCAGTTAAGTAAGCTGATCACGGGAACTTTTTGCATTTAAAATAATTTTATTTGCTTACACATAACTTTCTTTGTAAAGATGCTCAGTATTCGTAGATAAAACATCTGGGGCTAATAATAGAGCTTTCAGGAGAAAAAAAATTACACACTGTCCCTCTCTAAATGCTAATTTTAGAAGAAATAAGGGAAGTCATGGGCAGGTACAGGATTAGATAAGTCCTGGTTGGTGGCGTCCTCTGCATCGCCCTCTGCAGCACTCACCTTGCTGGGGACCATGGAAGGGCTCCTCAGAATCCCCACGGCCACCTGGCCTTTCCAGTTAGTTGATGAGGATATAGATGTCTCTGAGGCCTCTTGGGGGACTATTCAGCAAGGAAAGATCATCTTTCCCTGAAGTTTCTCTTGAGATGACGCAACAGCCAAAGGAACACAGTGCATCCCACTCTTGCCTCTAAGGGGCAAATTAGGAGAAAAGCGTCATGGATAGTTAGACAGTCCCCAGGGTTGGGTCTTGACATCACTGCTGGGCCTCAGAGCCTTGTTTTCTTAGAGGGGCAGGAAGCTGGATCTGCACCCCAATTGCCAAGGAGCTCAGAAGAGACTGAGTGGGGTCATACAGGGAATGCTGCTTCCCACCCAGCTCTTCAATGCGATTCCTATCACTTGTGACAGATAGATATCATTATATAATAATAAATACACTATGGTTTAGAAGTTTTAAATACACATCTCATTTGATCCTTTCAGAATCAATGTATCTGCTGCCCACCTCACCATTTTCTTGCTGGTTTTTTGCAGTGTGATGCGCATATACCTGCGCTTCTCTCTCATGTTCCCGCCCCTGCTGGACAAGTCCACTGCACTGGTGTTTATGGTCCTTGCCCCCCCCCCTTCAACCTGATCATCTGTAGTTTGAGGAACAAGGACATGGAAGATGCTATTGAGTTCTTCTATTCTCCAGCCTTAGTGTCTTGGAGGAGGGGATCTAACTGAGGGAGATGGGAGGGGGAGGAAGACTTGAAGAGAGAAACAGTTCAATGGACATGATGCACATACACAACTTATAAATGTCAATCACTGTATTGAGCACAGGAAGGTAGGTAGGGAGAGGGAGTGGGGTGGGAACTGGGGAGGGCTCAATGAGTTCTGTGTTTATGTTTGCCTCTATCACCCGGACCTGCATCAAGATGTATGATTACAACGCACCAATTAAAAAAAAAAGAAGTAAAAGGGATTACTCTTCCAAAGTAGAGTGTGCAACACAGTTTGTCCATGTCACCTGTCCTAACCTCAGGGGCTTTACTCTTTCTTTGAAGCAAATATCAAGAGAATCATTTAGACAGAATTTCCTTGAAATGTAGATAAATTATGTTTTAGAATTAAGGGTATGAGAGATTCATTATCATAAAAAGGATATTCTGTTCTCCAAAGATGTCCATTATCTGTTTCTGATATAGAGACAAATCTAAATACTACCAAAATCTCGTCAAACTAATAAATATGGTAAAGTTGCAGGCTACAAAATCAACATGCAAGAATCAAGTGGTCCAATATACCCAAAACGAACCAGCTGTAAAAGAAACCAAGAAAGCAATCCCACTTATCATAGCTATAGAAACAAAATTAAAAAAACAAACCTTGGAATAAATTTAACCAAGGAATTGAAATATCTCTGCAATTGAAACTGTAAACACTGATGACAGAAATTCAAGAGGACATGTAAATGGAATTTTAAAAATTTATTTATTCATGTTTATTTATTTATGTGTTCACGGATTGGTAAATTTAATCTTTTTTATTTTTTATTTTGGCACTGGGTATTGAACACGGTGGCATTCTGCTACTGAGCTATAACCCTGTATTCATTTTTTTTAGAAACAGGGTCTCACTAAGTTACTGCATGCTGGCCTATATTTTTTTTATACTTTATTTTGAAACCGGGTCTCACGAAATTGCGGAGGGCCTCACTAAGTAGCTGAGGCTGGCCGCGAACCCGGATCCTCCAGTCTCTGCCTCCCTAGTACTGGGATGACAAGCGTGCATCACCACGCCCGGCTTAGAACCTCCATTTTTAAAGTAGAGGTTTTTATTAATCAAATACAAAGTAGAGTTTTGTCCCTCATATTTTTCCTATAAAAAGCAAGAGAAACAAGATTGGGGGAGAGAGGTGCAGAGGGAAAAAAGGTTTGAGGAAGGAAAGAGTTCAAAGAATGCTGTCCATATACAAAGGTATCATTACCTTTGGCCCCAACCAAATCCACCAGCTCTTCTGCGACTTCGAGCTTGTGCTGCGCTTTGCTCTCTCCATCCTGACCTGTGTCTCCGTCATCACCCTCTCCTATCTAAGGATCATCGCCATGATCTTGCGGATTCCCCTGGGGGAGAGCCGCTCCAAGGCCTTCTCCACCTGTGCTGCCCACCTGGCCATTTTCTTGCTGTTTTTCGGCAGCGTGATGCTCATGTACCTGCGCTTCTTGCTCACGTTCCCGCCGCTGCTGGACAAGGCCACTGCACGGATGTTCGCGGTCCTTGTCCCCCTTTTCAATCCAATCATCTGTAGTTTGAGAAACAAGGACATGAAAGACACCATCAAAAAGATCTTCTGTTCTCCCAAGATGTCTCTGGGAACTAATGGGATTCAGAGAAATCTCATCTTTTCCCTAAACTCAAAATGCTACCAAATCAGTTTCTAAAATCGCTGCACGTGTTTTCCTTCTTGTGTTGCTGACTGGGTGTCCCTTCCAATTTTCCAACTCAAGAACTCTTGTTTGATCTGATAGAAGGAGGTTGTTGCAGGTTTCACTATCCTTAAATCATCTGTAGATTATAATAAATATTTTCCCTACTTTGCAACCCCAAATAGTGTGGTAGCATCTTCTCCAAGTCAATCAAGGGACCTTGGGCTAAGCAATAATCATATTTATAATTTGCACATCTAAATGTTTACCTTCTGTAATATTTCATCCTATATACACAGTACCCTCATATATATATATATATGTATTTCATTATTAAAACATTAATGAAGTGTACAGCAATCAGGTGATTTGGGCTTAGGGAAGAAGCCTGACTTCCTGGTACTCAGCCCAGAGACCTCTACCCCTCTCTAGATTTTCTTCTGATTTTCTGCAACAAGCAAGTGGCACACGTGCTCCCTGACTGTGGTATCTACAGCATGCTGTTTTATAAAATCCTGCATGGGTTAATTTCCACATTGTTTTGAAGATGCCAGAGCCAACCTTGTTGAGCACTTGAAGATAATATGTTATCATTATAATATATGAAGATAATATATAATCATATGCATCATATTATATTATTCATAATATAGTATATAGTCTTGTGACTAACAAACATAAATATACAAATTTTACAAAGGCATGCAATTATGCTTTTTTTGGTGTGTGTGTGGCATTAGGGATTGAACCCAGGGGCATTCTACCTCTGAGCTACATCCCCAGTCCTATTTTTTTATTTTTATTTTGAAACAGGTTCTTGCTAAGTTGATGAATGTCTCACTGTTTGCTGAGGCTGTCCTCAAACCCGCGATCTTCCTGTCTCAGCCTCCTAAGTATGGGGATTACAAGCGTGCGCCACCACGTCTAGCTATACTTTGGCATTTTTAAAAATTATTATCAGTACTATTAAAACTGTTCTATGTTATGTTTTATGTTAAAATTCCACACTGGTTCCTCACTTCTCTGTCTTTGTTCTCATTATTTTCTCAGCTTCGGAAGCCCCCTCCCCTTCCTTCTCTGCTCTGGAATTCAATCCCCAGTACCACACACACAAAAATAAATAAATAAAACGCATGTTAAAAGATTCGTAATTACATGAAACATGTGTTCCAGGGCTCCCCTCTTGCACATGCTGATTTCAACCTATCAGGAAATGTTGTTGGCTCCATTGTCAAGCTACATCTGGAGCTGGGCCCCTTTCTCCATCTCCATTGCTGTCACCCTGATTTGGAGCTGGGGATTGAACCCGGGGACGCTCCACCTCTGAGCTACACCCCATGATGGGGTTGTCATTAACCGAGGTGGAGAAAGCTGCAAGAAAAAGAAACTATAGCCTCCGGAGTCTCTGGGGTTGTAAGTGTAAAGACATGATAATTTAAATTTGATGAAGATATATATATATTCTCTGATATATATATATTCTCTGAGATATATATAATATTATATTATATATTATTATATATAATATATAATATATATAATATATATATTATATATTTTTTTTCTGATAGTGCTGGTGTATCCAAATGATATAATCCTCTCGAGAGTGAATGTGACTCAAAGGAATTAGTATAGATGGGTATCCATTAGAAGTACATGACACAGCCGGTCGTGGTGGCGCATGCTTGTAATCCCAGTACTTTGGGAGGCAGAGACCGGAGGATCCAGGTTCGCAGCCAGCCTCAGTTCTCTCTCTCTCTCTC
>PVJS01014578.1:23045-40261 GCA_004027185.1 Glis glis | reverse complement strand
TGTAGCGCGGAGACCCCAGGGATGTAGAACGCCCCTGGGTTCAATCCCCAGTACGGCAAAAAAAAAAAAAAAAGAAAACATCCTATTAGATACTGTTTTACTGATTTGTTAGGCATCTCAAATCACGCTGGGTAGTAGTTATGAATGAACTACTTACTCCTCTGTTACAGTTTGGAAAATTTCTGGCACATGGGAAACACCACAGGGCCCTGGCAGACACCCATGGCTATATATCTTCCCTACTGCCCTCAGAGTTGGCCTCAAAATCCTTCTTGGAACTAACGACTAGATAAACAAAGTGTTGTACATCTATGCAATGGAATATCATTCAGTCATAAAGAGGAATGAAGTGCTTGTACATGCTACAACAAGGATGAACATCAAAAATGTGATGCTAGGTAAAAGAAGCCAGAAACCAAAAGCCACATATTTTACAAATCCACCTATGTGAAATGTCCAAAATAGGGAAATTCATAGAGACAGAGCATTGGTGTTTCCCTGGAGCCCCAGGGAAGGGTGAATGGGAGTGACAGTTTAATGAGTAAGGCTTTTCTTTTGGGTGGTGATGAAAATATCCTGGAATTAGATGTGGTGACAGATGCATAACTCTGTGCATATACAAAAGCCATTTGATTGTATGCTTTAATAGGGTGAATTAAGCTGGGTGTGGTGGAACACACCTATAATCCCAGTACTTGTAATCCCAGGCTGAGACAGAAGGATTGCAGGTTTGAGGCTAGCCTCAGCAATTTAGCAAGATCTTCAGCAACTTAGTGAGATCCTGTTTCAAAATAAAAACAGCTGGGAATGTAGCTCGGAGGTAAAATGCCCCTGAGTTCAATCCCTGACCAAAAAAAAAAAAAAAAAACCCCCAAAAAACCAAAAAAAAACCCACCAACAACCAAACAACAAAAAGATGCACTTAATAGTATATTAATTATATCTCAATTGAAAAATCAGACATCTTGGTAAGACGTGTTTTAGTCAGACTTTCCATCACTGTGACCAAAATGACTGACAAGCACAACTTAGAGGAGGAAAGGTTTATTTGGACTCACAGTTTCAGAGGTTTGGTCCATAGTCGTAGTATCCAAGGCAGATATCATAGGGGCACGCCATGTCAGAAGAAATCTGAGCTCAATTCAATGGTGGCAGGAGACAGAAAGAGTGAGCAGGGGAGACTAGGGACATATATATTCCCCAAGACCACGATCCCAATGACCCACCTCCCTCGGCCATACCCCACCTCTGAAACTTACTGCACTGGGGACATGCTTTCAACACATGAATCTTTGGGGGACATTGCAGACCCAAACCATAATAGCATGGGATCCAGAATATATTTTTAAACCATTACAATTCGATAATAAAAAGATAAATAACCTAACTTAAAGGATTTGAAAGACCTTTCTCCAAAAAAGATCTACATGTGGCCAATAAACACAGGAAAAGATGTTAAACATCATTTCATTGGAGAAATGTAAATCAAAACCACATACTTACAAGGAGGGATATTATCAGAAAGTCAGAAAATAGCACATTTTGACAAGGATGTGAACACTTTGGAAACTTATACACTGCTGGTGGGAATGTAGAGTGGTATAACCACTTTGGAAAACAGTCTGGCAGTTCCTCAAACAATTAAAAATAGAGCTACCATATGACCCAACAATTTCATTCAGAGGTATATATACACAAGAGAAATGAAAACATGCAAAACGTGTGCACAAATGTTGAGAGCAATATTATTCATAATAGCCCCCAACTGGAAACAATCCAAATTTGCAACTGATTACAGTGGTATATTCATATGATAGAATATTATTCAGCAGTGAATAGGAATGAAGTGCTGTTATATACTGTGACTTCAATTAACCTTACAAATATTATGCTAAAGCCAGCCATGGTGGCTCATGCCTGTAACCCCAGTAGTTGGGAGGCTGAAACACAAGGATCACAGGTTTGAGGTTAGCCTCAGCAACTTAGCAAGATCCTCAGCAACTTAGCTAGACTCTGTTTCAAAATAAAAAATAAAATAGGGCAGGGGGTATAGCTCAGAGGTAGAGGCCCCTGGGCTCAATCTCCAGTACCACACACAAAAAAAGATTTTTTAAAAATATCATGCTAAGCAAAAGAAGCCAATCACAATAAAAATCACATGCTGTATTATTCCATGTATATGAAATGTTCAGAATAGGCAAATTGATAATGCTCAAGAGTAGATTGGTGGTTGCTAGGGCTGTTGAGAGAGGTGGAGAGGGAAAGAGGATTAACAAGTACAGTTTGTTTTGGAAGTAGATGAAAATGTTCTGAGATTAGCTTGTGACAATGACTGTATATTCTGTAAATACACTAAAAACATATGCATTGTTCATGTTAAATGGATGGATCATGGGGGGTGTGGCATACCTCCAAAGGCCTCAAAATGAAATTCATGCTAGTTATTTTTTAATGCTTTTGATGGGGTTATAGCCATTTAGCATCAGGCATTCTTTAACAAATGAACTTCAGTGACTAAAAGCATCAGACATTGTATTTTCCTTCCTTATTGTCCATTTCCAGGGACTCATAAAAAAACAACCACAACAATCATCCAGTTCAGCACTGTGTGTACCTGGCAGGTGCTTTGTAAAGTTTGCTCCTTTTCAAAGCTGAGTGCTGGGGGAAACTTCTACTAAGGGTGCAGTGTGCTTTCTCTTCCACTCAGAACCTAATTTTTTGGTCTCTATTTTTTGTTTTGTTTTGTTTCTCTTTAATAGTTTGATCGCAGCTAACCACAAAGGAATCTGGAAAATGCAGTCTAGCTGTGAGCCCAGAAAGGGAAAGAAATCCAGTTTTGGTGAGCACCTGCCAGTCTCTGCTGCAAAAAAAAAAAAAAAAAAAAAACTATATTCTATGAAAGTTGTTTTGAGGTTTAAATAGATAAAGTACTACGGCATACAGCACAGCGCCCATGGTACTCACAGTATTCAGGAAATGGCAACTCATGTTGTTGTTGTTGTTGTTGTTGTTGTATTGTACTGGGGATTGAACCCAGGAACATTCTACCTCCGAGCTATACCCCCAGTCCTATTTTTATTCTTTATTTTGAAACAGGGTCTCACTAAGTTGCAGAGGGCCTCACAAGTAGCTGAGGCTGGCCAGGAACCTGCAATCCTCCTGTCTCAGCCTCCCAAGTCCTGGGATTACAAGTGTGCGCCACCACGCCCGGCTTGTGTTATTATTTTACTTCCAGTCGTGTTTGGCATTGGCACATGGTAGGTCTTCGGGGCATGTTTGACAAGTGGCCAATCGCACTTTTACCCTGCAATCATTTTAATTGTCTTTTCAAGACTTTCTATAATCCATTCTGGCTGTTTTCCAACTGAAGAGATAAAAACAGCACTCAGAATGCCAGGGGGAATTTCATCAGTGGTCCCCCACCCTTCCACAAAGAGAAAATAATGTTTCCATTGTTTGCAATCATATTTCTTTCTTTTTTTCCTGAGGTACTGGGGATTGAACCCAGGGCATTCTACCTCCAAGCTACACCTCCAGCCCTAATATTTATTTTTTTATTTTGAAACAGGGTCTCACTAGGTTGATGAGAGTCTCACTACTTACTAAGGCTGTCTTTGAACCTGCGATCCTCCTGCCTCAGCCTCCTAAGTACTGGGATTACAGGTGTGCACCATCACGCCCTGCTTGCGATCATAGTTCTGATTTGTCAGTTTGTCCTTCAATGGCACACTGCATTGTGGGAAAGATTGTCATGACTCCTGATGCTTCCCTATGTAGCAGGTAAGTGTGGCTTGAATTGTTCATCCCATAGCGGTTAATTATGAAATTGTTTTAAATTTCATTCCCAAATACTGTAAATTAAATGGAATGTTCATATGAACTTTTAATTACCTTGCTCTCCACTGAGTTTCACTGTTTGTTTGTTTACTTTTGTGGTACTGGGGATTGAGCCCAAGGGCGCTCTACCACTGAGCTACACCCCCAACAACCCCCCTCCCTTTTTTAATTTTGAAACAGGGTCTCACTAAGTTGCTGAGGCTGGCCTTGAACCTGTCTCAGCCTCCCAAATACTGGGATTATAGGCATGTGCCACCACGCCTGGCTCATTGTTATTTAACTACTGATATTATTTAACATTTACCTACAACATACAGGACATGAATTATCATATAACTAAGGAAATAACAGCAATATTTAGTTCGATCTGCCCTGTGAATGCATCTACTATATGTCTGCTACCTTGATTTTCATACTCACAGTCTGCCCGGTTTTAATGTAATTTTGAAGGCTATGGTCTTTCATTTTTGTTGGACTCTCTTCTTTGGCCTTCAGTTGCCATTTACATTCTTATTTTACCTGGAAATGAATGAAGTCCCTAATGGCATCGTTCACTGCCTCCTCGTCCCCTCCTTCTTAGAGGAGCATGGACATATCGAGTTCAGTCACAACATATTAAGACCATTTTTTTAATCAGCAGACAAGAATCTCTACTAGGAGATAACAAGTTGATATAGTAAAGATCTTCTGATAGCTTAATGAAAAATAGAAATGCTTTTTCTTTTTTTTTAAACCCAGGGCATTTTTTTAAATCCAGGGGCATTCTATCTCCAAACTACACCCCCCTCCCTTTTTATTTTTTATTTTGAAACAGGGCCTCACTGAGTTGTTAAGGGTCTCACTAAATTGCTATGTCTGGCCTCAAACCTGCAATCTTCCTGCCTCGGCCTCCCAAGTACTGGGTGTGTGCCACTGTGCCTGGCTAGAAATGCTTTTCTTTAAAGAGGGAAAATAAGAAGAAACCCCTTGACACCATTTTGGGCTCCCAATTATGCTCATTAATTATTTTAAAAGCATCTGTGCCACCTTAGGAAAAGACAAGTCCATGTTTTACAATAACAAGGGTCTATTCTCCCCAGTGTCGCATGTGCATCCTGGGTCTGTTGCAATTGCCCTCCATCATCAGCAATCTGAGACTCAAGTTAAAAGAGCTGCCTCTACCTGTGAGTCTTAGGAAAGAACCACATCATTTCCACTCACACCGTGCAAACGCAGGGCTGGGGACGTGGCCCAGGCTTAGAGCGCTTGCCTAGCATGCACAAGACTGTGGGTTCAATCCAACCTCAGTGGGACAGCACTAAGGTTTGGATAAGTGTCTTCCAAAGGCCGTGTGTTAAAGGCTAGGTTCCCAGTCTCCCCATGACCCTATTGGGAGGTGGTAGAATCTTTAAGAGGTAAAGTCTAGTGCCAGGTCTTTCAGTCATTGGGGGTGTGCCCTTAAAGGGACAGTAGGGCCCCAGCCCCTTCCTCTTGCTTTCTTTCACTCCCAGCAGTCACGAGTCAAGCAGCTTTGCTCTACCTGCCTCCCCCCACACCCCACGTGAGGCCAACAGAATTTCCAAAATAACGGTTGCTTGAACAAGACTGAAGTTGTATCTCCCAGACATCGATGTTGGCATCATGCTTCACGTAATGGGCAGCTGGCCCCACACTCATCAGGGAACCCAGGCTTTTTCTGTCTTGTCGTTCACCACCCTCAACACGCAGATTCCACTTCATGGTTCAAGACCGCTGCTTCAGCTCCAGCCTTCACATCCTCATTCAAACCAACAAGAATAAGGAAGGGGTGACGTCAGAATACTAGTGATACGTGCATACCTATGTTTATAACGGTGCGATTCACAATAGCCAAGTTATGGAACCAACCTAGGTGTCTGTCAACAGATGAATGGACAAAGAAAATGTGGTCTATACACACAATGGAGTTTTACTAAAGGAGAAGGAAATTATGTCATTTGCAGGAAATGGATGGAACTGGAGAAAATCATACTGAGTGAGACTCAAAACAATCAAGGGTCACATGTTTTCTCTCATATGTGGAAGCCAGAGAGACAAAAGAAAAGGAAAGGGACCCTGGGAAAACTAGAAGAGAGACCGATACAGTAGTGTTAGGGGATTGGGGGAAGGATATGGGAGAGAAAGGGGAGGTATGGGGAAGGAAACGGACAAATTATGATATGCGCATATATTGCTGTATCACTATGAATCTTACTAGCATGTACAATTAAAATACATCAATAGAATTATTTATTTAATTATTTATTTGGTACTAGGGGTTGAACCCAGGGACATTCTACCTCCGAGCTATACCCCCAGCCCTATTTTATTTTTATTTTGACACAGGATCTCACTAGGTTGATGAGAGTTTCACTATTTGCTGAGGCTGTCCTCGAACCTGGGATCCTCCTATCTCAGCTTCCCAAGTACGAAGATTACATGCATGTGTCACCACGCCCAGCTCAATAGAACTTACTATTTATTTATTTATCTATCTATCTATCTATCTATCTATTTTTTTGTGTGGCACAGGAGATTGAACCCGGGGGCATTCTGCCTCTGAGCTACACCCCCAGCCCAATTTTATTTTTATTTGGAAACAGGGTCTCCCTATGTTGATGAGAGTCTCACTACCTGCTGAGACTGTCCTCGAACCTGCGACCCTCCTGTCTCAGCCTCCAAAGTACTGGGATTACAGGTGTGTGCCACCACGCCTGGCATTCAATAGAACTTTTTAACAACAACAACAAAAAAGAATGAGGAAAGGGAAGGAGAAGGACAGGGGTTCTCCCTTATAACCAGTCCTTAAAATTTGCACACACTACTTCTACTTATATCCCCCTGTCCAGAACTTAGTCATGTGATTATATTAACATTCCATCCATATTTTGTCCTTGTTTTTAACCTTATCTTCACTATTCCTTCTGCAGATTTTATTGTACCTATATATCTTCATCATTACTATTATTAGATTCTAAACACATGGTGTGAAGTAAACATGCCTTTTAATTTTTGTTATTTTTACATCTTTAACCCGGATGTTGCACAATCGCTAACCACTATTTCTCCTTTGTAGGTTATACTCATCACATTCCTCAGAAGAAAATCTACGCCACAAATCATTAATGAGCTTCAGGGTTGGCCTGGTCATCTTCCTGGGGAACCCTGTTGGTGGTTTTAATTTTCAGAACTATGTTTTGCTTCCTTGGAGGAGGAGGCTGCACGATATAAGGCAGGAGAGACGTGTGCTTTCCAGCAGGCTCAGGAAAGTGGTCTGCATCAAGAGAAAATGGATCCTACATGAAGAGAAGAACAGAGAATAAAGAAGAGACTTAGATTCGACAGATTCAGCCTTTCCAAAATTCACACATACATCAAAACATCAGATATATAAATATACATAGTTTGTATTGATCAGTTAAAATAAACAAATTAACTGAAATGTGGAGGGAGTAGACTCTTGGCAGCACCTGAGCCCCTCATTCTAAGGCCCAGCTGTATCTATGTGTCGAGGGTTGTCTTAGAACACACACTGAGATTATCATCTTGGACCAGCTCAGTTTGGATATATGATTGATATTTGGCAGGGTGGGATTCGTCCGCAAGCAGACACATTCCAAAGGACCTAGTGTAATCTTTAAGGTGAGGTTCTTTGATGTCGTCTCCACCCAGTAATGGCTAATCCCTCCTTCCTCCAAGCGTGTCACATGTGTAACTCATGACAACTGTTAGTTTCTGTGTTTGATTAACTTTTATGATGCCTTGTCTAAAGTTTCTATAAAAGCAAGGTGCTGGCTACAGATGGACAGGAGAATTTGTCATCTCTATCTCCTCCCTGAACCCCCAATTATTAAATTCTCTCCAAATTATTATATTAGACTTCGCATGAAAAAACTATTGATCAGGAAGCTGCCTGGTGCCGTGACCTTCCGTGGCAGGAACCACGGAATAGTTTTCAGGGAGCTGCCTTAAAGCAACCTTCTGTGGCAGGACTACGGAGCAAGCAGCATCCACCAGAGCACCCAATATCTATGCTCTTCCTAGAGTTTATTGTTCAACTTTCATGGATCCTATTAGGGTTCTCCAGAGAAACAGAACCAACTGTGTGTGTGTGTGTGTGTGTGTGTGTGTGTGTGTGTGTGAGAGAGAGAGAGAGAGAGAGAGAGAGAGAGTGAGAGTGAGAGCGCTATTATGATATGATCTAAGTCCTAGGATCTACACCAGCTATCTGGGAACCCAGAGGAGCCAACAGTGCAGTTTCAGTCCAAGAACTACCAGGCTCAAAAACCAAGAAGACCTGATGTTTCCGGTGAAGTCTGAAGGTGGGCAAAGACTGAGGCCTAGCTCTAACTAGTCAGGCAGGAGGGATTCCCTTTTTTTTTTCAGGGAAGGATCAGCATTTTTGTTTTATTCAGGCCTTCAGCTGATTAGATGAGGCCCACCCACATTAGGGAGGGCAAGGTGCTTTACTCAGTGTACTGATTCCAATGTTAATCTCTTTCAAAAATACCCTCACAGATGCACCCAGAATAATGTACAACTATATGTCTGGCATCCCATGGCACAGTCAAGTTAACACATAATACTAATCATTACAATTAATAAATCCTCCCTTTTGTCCATGATACTGTAATTTGGATTTCTGTCATTTGAAAACAAAATCATCCTGACTAATTCACATTCAGACAAAGTAGCTTTTTGAATTTGCAACAGAGCTTTTTCACTGTGCCCATGGCTAGTTTCCCTGTGTGTGCCTTATTGGGGTGGGGGGAGGGCAGGTATAAAGTTGGAGGGAAGAGGTGAAGAGGTTGGGGGAGGGGTTATAGATAAGGATATGGGTTGGGATGAGGGTGAAATGATCCAAAATTGGTGGTGGTAATAGTTGTACAACACTGTAAATACACTAGGAACCATTGCATTGTGATCTTTGAATAGGTGACTTTTACAGTATGTGAGTTACATCTCAATAATGCTGTTTTTAAAAACTATCATAAGTTATAGAATTGCCATCTCTACCTATAAAATAGTTAGCAAGTGACTCTCACTTTAAACCCAGGCTCCTGTAAGAGTAGGAGTCAGGATGATTAATTTCCCCACAGCAGATGGCAAGACCAACCCTGGTGGCCTGGCCAGGAGGGTCTCTCAAAGACATGAAAGGGAATCATCGCTTTGGCCCCCAAACTAAAACAGGTCTGCTTGAGGGAACCTTTTCCATATAGTAAGAGTAGAATAAGAATGTTTGAGAATTGTCCAGCTCTCATCCTAATATAAATATTAGATTTTCTTTCATTTAGACTTACAAGCAAGAGAACCATCTTAGCACAGGCCTTTTTTAAAGGCTAAGAGCTAGAGATATAACTTAATGGTAGAGCACTTGCCTACCATGCGTGAGGCCCTGAATTCCATCCCCAGCACTTCAAAAAAAAAAAAAAAACAACAATAGCTGACTTCAAGATATGCCTAGAAAACCAAGAAACTGCATTTTTAAAAATGTTCCCATCATGCCAGGCACTGTAGTACATGCCTGTAATCCCAGTACTTGGGAGGCTGAGACAGGAGAATTGAAGGTTTAAGGCCATTGTATGGTAACTTAATGAGACCCTGTTTCAAAATAACTAAAAAATCAAAATGGCTTCGGGTGTAGCTCAGAGGTAGATAGATAGATAGATAGATAGATAGATAGATAGATATGATGATAGATAGATAGATAGATAGATAGATGATAGGTAGATAGATGATAGAAAGAAAGAAATTTTCCCCACACTGAGGAATGAACCCAGGGACATTCTACCACTGAGCTACACCCCCAGCCCTTTTTATTTTTTATTTTGAAACAGAGTCTTCTTACTAAGTTGCTAAGACTGGCCTTGAACCTGCAATCTTCCTGTCTCAGCCTCCCAAGTACTGGGATTACAGTTGTGTGCCACCACGCCCAGCCTGATATAGATTTCTTTACTCATTTATTCTCCTAACACTTCCTGTGAGCCCTCTGGAGAGGGAGGGGGACTGTTGTCACCCCTGAGTGCACAGGACAAGCACAACGTAGTCCCAGCAAAGAGGAATTCACAGCCTAGGGGTGGAGTCAAGTGCTCAGAGAATCGCCACCCAGCTGTGATAGATGCTGCAGGGGAGCCTGAGCTGGGGGTTCCATGGACAAGCCTGCTGGGGTCTGCCAGGACTGTGATGCTCCATTCACTCTTGGTGTGCTGTGATGCACATTTACCTTCCAAAGCCTCCGTTTTCCCACCTGTAAAATGAAGCTAATTATAGAACATGAGAAATGATTGCATCTGCACACAAACCGGTCTGACTTGAAAGAAAGAGATGAAATGCAACTCACAGTGTGCTTGGAGTCAGCTCCCTCAGAAGACTGTGGCCCAATATATAAATTTCAGGAAGGGGTTATCTAAATACAAGGATCCTATTAGTACCATCAGATTTTTTAATTTGTTTGTTCATACAATAAATACTTATTGAGCATCTATTACCCATGCTTCTCCATCTGGGATACACAACAGGATGGGCACAGTGTCTCAGAAGGTGTATAGACTCTGCAGTTCAACAATGAACACCTTCTCAGAACATTAAGTTTACTAAGTGTAAGCAATTCATAAGTTGTGTGTGTGTAGTACTGGGGATTGAACCCAGGGTCATTCTATTTCTGAGCTATACTCCCAGCCCTTTTTTATTTTTCTATTTTGAAACAGGATCTCCATAAGTTAGCACATGCTGGCCTCAAATATGCAACCCCCCTGTCTCAGCATCTTAAGTACTAGGATTACAGGCATGCACCACCAAGCCCAGCAATCTGTAAAATTTTAATGTTAAAACAACCATGGGTCTACTACAGGGTGGAACACAAAGTGCATATGAACATCAAAGATAAAACTTTCTTTTTGCAGTACTGGGGATTGAACCCAGGGATATTCTACTTCCAAGCTACACCTCCAGCCCTATTTTTTATTCTTTATTTTGAAACAGGGTCTCACTGAGTTGCGGAGGCCTCACTAAGTAGCTAAGGCTGGCCACGAACCTGCGATCCTCCTGTCTCAGTCTCCCAAGTACTGGGATTACAAGTGTGTGCCACCAAGCCCGGCAAGGATAAAGCATTCTAGGATCTTAGCAAAGTTTTCTAATACACATCTTCCAGAATTGGGGCAAACTTGTTCAATTCTCCTTTGCCAATAATTGAACATCTATTGTTCAATAAGCATTTTTTTTGAGTGTGTGTGTGGTACTAGGGTTTGAACAGAGGGGCATTCTACCTCCAATCTATACCCCAGCCCTGTTTTATTTTTATTTTGAAACAGCCTTGCTAGGTTGATGAGAGTCTCACTACTTGCTGAGGCTGCCCTCAAACCTGCTAATCCTCCTGTCTCGGCCTCCCAGGTCCTGGGATTACAGGCATGTGCCACCACACCCGGCTTCAATAAGTATTTTAAGAAATGCAAAATATAAAGTCCTCTGTGGGTATAAAAACTAAGCTGCAACAAAATATATGAAACAATAAATCAAACAGATATCCATACATATCACACTGCTTTTGAAAAGTGTGAGGCTGCTTCTGTGCCTGCGAAGTCATTTTATATTAGATTCCTGCCATGACAGAGCTATGGAAAGGCAATTCAAAGACCCTATGAGAGCTGGGTGTGGTGGCGCACGCTTGTAATCCCAGTACTTGGGAGGCTGAGACCGGAGGATCTGGGTTCGCGGCCAGTTTCAGCTACTTAGTGAGCCCTCCGCAACTTAGTGAGCCCGTTTCAAAATAAAGAATAAAAAAAATAGGGCTGGGGGTGTAGCCCGGAGGTAGAATGCCCCTGGGTTCAATCCCCAGTACCAAAAAAAAAAAAAAAAAAAAAAAAAAAAGCCTGCGAGGGAGAATCTGGGGAAAAAATGAAATCCGGTAGGTTCATTAAGGAAACATTCAAAAATGGCAAAGGAAAGGAAGGGTCCTTCGTGTGTGTGTGTGTGTGTGTGTGTGTGTGTGTGTGTATCTGGGGATTGAACTCAGGGGCATTCTACCTCTGAGCTACACCCCCAGCCCTTTTTATTTTTTGTTTGGAACAGGGTCTCACTAGGTTGTGGAGAGTATGTTGCTGAGGCTGTGCTTGAACTACAATCCTCCTGCCTAGGCCTCCTAAGTACTAGGATTGCAGGCGAGCGCCACCAGGCCAAGCTGGAAGGGTCCTTCTTATGGAGCAAAAGCTCACCTGGGCTCAGGTGATGGAGGCAGATGGCTGGGAGGGATGGAGAGGATTACCAAGGGCAGGATGGGGGGAACCCATTCCAGGTGGATGGAGTGAAACCTAGAAAAAGAACGTCAGGAAAAGGGAAGTTGTATTTGGGGTTCAGGGAGTAATCACTTGGTCTAACGTAGAAGTTTCTCCAAGCATGCCAGCACAGCCTAACATAAAGGACCTTGAAACCAAGGGCCACGAATATGGCATGTACCTGCCCCCAGCACCTGCTCAAATGGAGTTTGCTGAGTTGAACAGGCAGGACAAGGCAATGTGGTGGTGAACTCCTCTGCTCCCTGGCAAGTTAGAACACATTCCACACCAGAATTTGTGGTTTCCAATTTGCTTGTTTCTCCCCTTCCCTTGTCTCCCGTTTAGTCCCTCCCATTCCAAAATATCTAAAAAGAAAAAAAAATTGCAATTCCACCTACCCAGTGAGGTTCATTATGTATAGCTAAGTCCATGTGTTATCCTGTGTGGTGACTCAAACAGAGGGTAGGGTAACTCGAGCCTGGAGAAGAAAGGGGAGGGATAGCCGGACGTGGTGGCGCACACTTGTAATCCCAGTACTTTGGGAGGCAGAGACCCGAGGATCCGGGTTCGCGGCCAGCCTCAGCTCTCTCTCTCTCTCCCTCTCTCTCTCTCTCTCTCTCTCTACCTAGTGAGGCCCTCTGCAACTTCGTGAGACCCGGTTTCAAAATAAAGTATAAAAAAATAGGGCCAGGGGTGTAGCGCGGAGGTAGAATGCCCCTGGGTTCAATCCCCGGTACCGCCAAAAAAAAAAAAGAAAGAAAGAAAAGAAAAGAAAGGGGAGGGATAGAGTTGCAATCGCCCAATTCTGGGCATTATCCTTGCAGGTTTATAATTTTTGTGATTCTGTAGTTGCTATAGTTCCCACTCACATTGGGAAGTAACACCTTGGAAATTAATTGTCTTGATTAATTTAGTTCCCTGTGTCTGGCACCCAGTCTCTGAACCAACCGGGGAGTACAAAAGAATCAAGCAGATGGAGACCAAAAAATTAGCAGCTTAATTACCAGTGAAAGCCAAATGGGAGCATGTGGCTTAGCTATGCAGCAACACTGGGCGTCCTAATAACCAGATCCAAGAATTAGGCAGACTTGCCCACGCAGCCACAGGCAGCCCTGGAAAGCTGCAGGTGTCACACCGGTGCCAAGTCTGTATTCCTGGCCGGTTACAGAACAGAGCACATGCTCTGGCCGGCTGGTACCAAGGAGAGGAAGGGGGAGAAGGTTGAATGAAGGACGCCAGCAACTCCTTCCCAAGTCACAAGCACCTCCTGGGGGCAAGAGCAAGGTGACAGGAGAGGCCAGAAGTGTCACCCTAATACTTCTCCTTAGGGGCCAAAGCCCCACCCCTATGTGGCATCACTAGCCATGTAGCCACTGGATTGTCCATATATGGGCAACTTACTAGTGCCAACTTTAAACAAGAAGCCCATTGAGAGAAGGTACTTGGGTATTCCTGCTGGTCCTCTGGAGGTGGAAGCTGTACCTTGTCCAGAGAAAAGTCACTGGCGAGCCCTCCCTAGCTATGAGGCGTGTCCCAGTCAACAGTCTCACTGCCATAATTCAAAACAACTGACCATACAACGTAGAGGAAGGAAGATTAATTTTCTCACAGTTTTTGGAGATTTAGAGGTTCAGTCCATGTCAGCCTGGGTCTGCGGAGCTCAGGGCATGGTAGTGGGAAGTGGAGGGAGAGCACTGGGCTCTGCTCTCACATCACAGAGGCCAGAAGCAGAGAGGGCCAGCAAGGGGAGGAGAGAATCATATATAACCCCCAAGGCCACACCCCCTGGGACCCCCTCCTGAGCAACAACGCCCCACTTCCAACATTGCTACCTTGTTTTCCTGAGGGCTGGGAGGACATTCTAAATCCAAACCATTACATGGCATATAGTCCCGGAGGCATTGAAGGAAGGCAAAATGGTGTATCAGATCGGCACTGTTCCTTCTAATCTCTGGAATGCAAAGCAGATTTCTAAGGAGGCAGAAATGAATTTATATAAGGTGCCCAGGGCCTTCTGGGAGAAAAAAAAACCCAGGCCCTAGCATCTGTTTTCAGAAATCGGAAGACTGGAAACTGGCTTGTGGCAATAGCATCAATCTCTTCCAAGAAACAATGAAACTTTGCATGTTGGGAATACAAAGTAGAGTATAGTAAAAGGCATTTACCTTTTATTTAAATTATTTTTAAAACAACACTTTTTGAGCTAGAAGCGGTAGTGTGTGGCTGTAATCCCTTTAATTGGGAGGCTGAGACAGGAGAATCACAGGTTTGAGGGCAGCCTCAGCAACATAGAGAGACTTTCAGCAACCTAGCAAGACCCCATTTCAAAATAAAAAATAAATAAAATAAATTGTAAAAAACTAAAAATAAAATAGGGCGCAAAACAAACATACAAGCAATACTTTCTCCTTGAAGGTGACAACTTTTCAACATTAAAAAAGAAAGCATAATAACAGAGTGATGCTTTTGCTCACCAATACATATGTGTATACCTACAATATTAACTTGACAATACTAAATCAGAGGTAATTTCCACAGAGCAGGACTACAAGGAAATTGTATACTATAATGGTAAAGTGTGAGGTTCTACGACAATTAATAATATACATGAGGTTGTAAGCATTTAACCCATTTACTAAAACCAAAGCTTTTCAGCCTAGTCTTGCACATGATTACAAGAATTACAAATGATTATTGAAAGTTCTTTTTTTTTAAAGTTCTGAAATGCTTCCTTCTGGGAAACAGCCTAGTGTGTATTCCATGTGTACATCAAGTCCATAGAGTTTTAGACTTAAAAGGGATCTTAGAAATTATCTAGTTATTTAGTCCAGCAGACACCCCAGTCTCCTTATTTTACAGCTAAGTAAGACACTTACCCAAGGTCAAGTTATCACAGGGACAAAACTAGACCAGTGTCTTGTTTTCCAGTTCATGCCTTAAAATGTACTTTTTTTTCTTTTGTGGTACTAGAGATTGAACCCAGGGGTTAAATCTACCTCTGAGCTACACCTCCAGTCCTATTTTATTTATTTATTTTGAAATAGGGTCTCCTGCGCCAGGCGTGGTGGCGCATGCTTGTAATCCCAGTACTTTGAGAGGCGGAGACCGGAGGATCCGGGTTCACGGCCAGCCTCAGCTCTCTCTCTGTCTCTGTTTCTGTCTCTGTCTCTCTCTCTCTCTACCTAGTGAGGCCCTCCGCAACTTCATGAGACCCAGTTTCAAAATAAAATATAAAAAATAGGGCCGGGGGTGTAGCGCGGAGGTAGAACGCCCCTGGGTTCAATCCCTGGTACCTCAAAAAGAAAGAAAGAAAGAAAGAAAGAGAGAGAGAGAGAGAGAGAGAGAGAGAGAGAGAGAAAGAAAGAAAGAAAGAAAGAAAGAAAGAAAGAAAGAAAGAAAGAAAGAAAATAGGGTCTCCTG
Source organism: Glis glis (assembly GCA_004027185.1). NCBI lineage: Eukaryota > Metazoa > Chordata > Mammalia > Rodentia > Gliridae > Glis > Glis glis. The sequence goes on along the minus strand of PVJS01014578.1, from coordinate 24,737 downwards.
AAGTTGTGGAGGGCCTTGCCAAATTGTTGAGGCTGGCTGCGAACCTGTGATCCTCCTGTCTCAGCCTCCCAAGTACTTGGATTATCACAAACATGCACCACCATGCCCGGCTAAAAGGTACTATTTATTTATTTATTTATTCATTTATTTTTGCGGTACTGGGGATTGAACCCAGGGGCATTCTACCTCTGAGCTATACCCCCAGCCCTATTTTTTTATTCTTTATTTGGAAACAGGGTCTCACTAAGTTGCGGAGGGCCTCGCTAAGTAGCTGAGGCTGGCCTTGAAGTTGCAATCCTCCTGTCTCAGCCTCCCAAGTAGTGGGATTGCAAGCGTGCGCCACCACACCCGGCTCATTTATTTATTTTTGTGGTACTGAGGATTGAACCCAGGGTCATTCTACCTCAGAGCTATACCCCCAGTCTTTTTATTTTTTGTTTGGAAACAGGATCTTGCTAGGTTGCTGAGGCTGGCTTTGAACCTGTGATCCTCCTATCTCAGTCTCAGGGATTTCAGGCATGTGCCACCACATCTGGCTAAAATGAACATTTTCAAAAATTTTCTAATTCTGAATTTTTTCTTTTTCTTTCTTTTTTTTTTTTTTTTGCAGTACTGGGGATTGAACCCAGGGGCATTCTACCTCTGAGCTACATCCCCAGCCCTATTTTTTATTCTTTAATTTGAAACAGGGTCTCACTAAGTTGCGGAGAGCCAGAGAGGGCCTCATTAAGTAGCTGAGGCTGGCTGTGAACCTGCGATCCTCCTGTCTCAGCCTCCCAAGTACTGGGATTACAAGCATGCACTACCAAGCCTGGCCTGAATTTTTTTTTTAACTGACTTTCCATCCACCGGGTCCACACTAAAACAATTTTCTGTGCAGACAAGGAACAACAGAAATACAAGTTTTCCCTTAACCCTCGTACCTCCTGGGGAACAGTGAAATTACAGGGAGATGCAGCAGGTTTCCTGTGGAGCTGATGACCCTTCAGGGGCCCCAGCAATGTGCTCAGATGGTCATGTGTTTACACAGAATTTTCAAAAGCAAGCTACTTTAACCACAATTACTTCAGACAGCTGTCTCCATCAATACCAACTTCCTGTTTGTCACATTTCCCCCTTGTCAGGGGCATTAGAGTGACTGCAGGCAGTTTTGGGATTCTGAGAAGGAGAAATTGACTGGAAAATGGTTTTTTTTAGGTACAGTTTAGAAGGTTGTTTTTGTTTGTTGTTTTTCTGGGGGGCTTTTTTCTTTTTTGGAAAGTTAATCAGATGAGAGGTAACAGACATCATTTGACTTCCTATCATTGATTTATTTATTTCATGTTTTTAAAATATAGAATGCTTCACGAATTTGTGTGTCATCCTTGCGCAGGGGCCGTGCTAACCTTCTCTGTATTGTTCCAATTTTAGTATATATGCTGCTGAAGCAAGCACTATCATTGATTTATTAAAACGCTGAAAGAACATTCACATAAAAAATTAGTGGGATGTGAACCAAAAATGGTTACTATGAGGATTAAATCAAGAGAAATTAGTCTGATATTGAGAAGCAAATTGTACCTGAACTTTCAGATCATCCCGAAGGCAATAATTCCTCAATAAAAAAGATATACTTCAACTAGAAGTAATAAATATGCTTTGGGGTTGTTCAATAATCCCATTAAAGAAGAACGAGGAGGAGGAGGAGGAGGA
>PVJS01014578.1:0-22945 GCA_004027185.1 Glis glis | reverse complement strand
GACTGGTTAGTTATCCAGTACTGTCGGTTCAAACAGTATTCAAGATTAGATACTATATATAAAAAATGAAAACAGCTGTTTGTGGTGGTGGTAGATACTGAAGAAAAAAGAAACAGCTGGGTGTGGTGGCACACTCTTGTAATCCCAGTACTTGGGAGGCTGAGACAGGAGGATTGCAGGTTCGTGGCCAGCCTCAGCTACTTAGTGAGGCCCTCTGCAACTTAGTGAGACCCTGTTTCAGAATAAAGAATAAAAAATAGGGCTGGAAGTGTATCTCAGAGGTGGAATGCCCCTGGGTTCAATCCCCAGTACAGCAAAAAAAAAAAAAGAGAACATCTTGAAATCTTACAGCACATGCAGGAATGATAGAGATCTCCCCAAATTTGACCACAACCTTCAAAAATATATATGTTATCAACAAATTATGTAACTGAGGGAAATTCCCCTTAATAGTAAACAAACTTCGATGAACCATGATAGAGGAAAATCTGAATTACCTTCCTATTCTCACCATATAAAATATTGCAACATTGAATTTTATGAAGTGACAGTCAAAGGATATTTTAATGTGAAGGAAAGAGTGTTGGAGAGGTGTGTGCGGCAGCTAATTTATAAAACTATTCCATTTTTCTGTATCGTGTGGTGTTTGTGGTAGTTATCAACCTTTGAAACTTGTAATTTGTTGTCATTTCTTTTCTTGTTCTTTCTTATTCTAAAATAGATACTATCTTCCATACCTGATTTTGTATGTGTAATTTGGTACTTTCAGATTTAAAGAGAGTCCTTAAAATTAAACAAGATACAGGTCCCACAAAGCCTAGACCTGCCCCTGGAGGTAATTCAGATGGCAGTATATTTTCTCCTTCCTTCCTTCCCTCCCCGCCTTCCTCCCTTCCTCCCTCTTTCCTTTCCTCCCTTCCTTCCTTCTTTCCTTCCTTCCTTCCATCCTCCCTCGTACTAGGGATTGAACCCAGGGGGGTTCTACCTCTGAGCTACAACCCCAGCCCTATCTTATTTTTTATTTTGAAGTAGGGTCTCACTAAGTTACAGAGCTCTGGCCTTGAACCTGTGATCCTCCTGTCTCAGTCTCCCAAACACTGAGATTACAGGAATGTACCACCATGCCCGGCTGTGTTTTCTTTTTTTTTTTTATGTGCACTTTGTGGTGTTGATTTATTTTTTAACATGCTTTTATTGGTGCATTGTAGTCTCACATCACAATGAATATCTATTTGATGTTAACATACATACGCACAGCTCTTAGTGTTGCCCTGCTTCCCCACACCCGTATGAAGTACCGAGAATGATGTTGGTATATTCTCACATGTACACATTGTTTATGATAGTAATCCCACTGATTCGCTTCTTTCTTGCCCTTCCCCTTCCCTTGTACCACTTCCCTTGCCCCGCTGAGGGTTCTCCATTATCAACCGGAGTCCCTTGTGTGTCCTCACTACTCCCTAGGTTGCACATATTAAGTGAGATCAGCCAATCACAAAAAAAGAAGGGGCATATGTTTTCATTAACATGTGTTTTCTTAATAAGAAGAATCAGGGCCTGCTTTTGCAACTTTGGGGAGGCTCTCAGAAGCCGACCAGCAGTTCGGTCTTGACCAGCAGGTGGCAGTGTGGTAGAGCAGTTCCAAGTCACAGCCTCCGTTTGCCATCGAAAATACCCTAAAAGACTATTTTTGTATACTGCTTTCTACCAGATGTTTCACTTTGGTGCTCTGGAGTATTTTAGGGGAACAAAATTTTAAGAAAGCTATGAACCATAAATATAGCTTTCCTACACAGTTAAAATACCATATACATTTAATAGCATGCAGGTCTTCACCTACCTTGTAATTATTTGGTTTTACCATGTGAATGCTATGCTTCAGAGTTTTACTCTACCCAAACCAGTTTCTCCTAAAGGGTGGCTTCTTCCTTATTACCCTGCAGGGGAGGCCACTGTGTCTCCACCTGAGAACAGCCTCTTCTAATCTTGAAAAGCAAACCCTCATTTGTAGGGTCTGTTACACGCAAAGGAAAAGCACCTCATGTTGCTAAGAACAGCCAAGCAACACCCAGCAATGGCAAGTGGAACCAGCAGTCCGTCCAACCCCAGGTCTTTCCCAACACTGATCTTGGAATAACTATTAACAATAACAGCTACTGTGTCCATAGGGCTGGCTCTGCGCCAGGCGTTGTTCCAAGTTTTTGACATTATTTTATTAACTTGAATAATGTTCCTTAGAGTGGGGAACTTGGGAATCCAGGCATTTCGGTACTTGGGAGGCTGAGACAGGAGGATCGCAGGTTTGAGGCTGGTCTCAGCAATTTAGTGAGACTCTCAGCAACCTAATGAGACCCTGTTTCAAAATAAAAAATAAAATGGGTCTGGGGGTATAAGCTCAGGGATAGAATGCCCCTGGGTTAAATCCCCAGTGCAAAACAAAATGCTCCCCAACAATCCTATGGAGTGATGTTATTAAGAAACTGGGCCACAGAGACATTAAATAACTTACTGCTATAGTTTGGATCTTAAATTTGCCCCAAAGGTAAAGGATTGGTAGATAAGTTCAACCCCCAGCGCCAAAATATAAATTAAAAATAAATTAATTAATTAGAATTAAAATTAAAAAATTAAAAACCAACTATTCTCTTCTGCCCACCAGCTCTCCTTCTATCTTCTATCTCAGCCAATGGCATCATCGTACACCGCAGCTGGGAACCCCAGCACCATCTTTCATCCCTTCATCTCCTCGAATCCCTCTGGACAGCGAGCGGGGTGCCTCTTCCTCTGCCCCGTTTCCAGCCTTAACTCCTGGAGCCTCCATCTCTGCTGCCACCATCCTGGCTCAGGCTCATCTTCATCCACATCAGCTCCGTACAGTAGCATTTCCTGACTTGTCTACTGGCCTGCGCTCATCACCACTGTCCCTAACCCTGTCCCAAACTTCCACCCTGTCCCACTTAGCATCCTAAAATACAGGATGATGACATCACTCCCCAACTTTAAGATCTTTTCCCTCCCCACAGTACTGAGAATTGTACCAAGGGGTGTTCTACTAATGAGCTACAAACCCAGCCCTTTTTATTTTTTATTTTGAGACAGGGTCTCACTAAGTTTCCCAGGCTGTCCTCGAACTTGCCGTCTTCCTACCTCAGCCTCCCAAGTACTGGAATTATAGGCATGTACCACCACGCACAGCTCAACTTTAAGGGTTTTTTTTTTTTTTTTGAGGGGGGTACTGGGGATTGAACCCAAGGGCATTCTATCTCCAAGCTACACCCTCACCCAATCTTTTTTATTTTGAAACAAGATCTCTCACTAAGTTCCTGAGGGTCACACTAATTGCTGAGGCTGGCCTTGAAACTGCAACCTTCCTATCTCAACCTCGCAAGTACTGGGATTACAGGTGTGCACCACCACGTCCGCCATTCAACTTTGAGATCTTAAATGGCTTCCCACAAAGGATAACATGCTCCTTGCAATGTCATTAGAACTGCCATATTTCTGGTGTTCCTAAGTTCCTCTGGCTATGATGCCCCCTCTACTCCCTCACTCAGATACCCAATCCTTTAACCACACCTGGGCACTTTGTCCATAGCTTGTCATAAGAACATAAACTTGTCAGGCAGACCACCTGAGAGTCAATAGCTAACCCTACCAGCTATGTGACTCAGAACAATTATTTAATCTCTATGACTCAGTTTCTTTATCTGCAAAATAGCTACAAGGATCCTTTCCTAACAAGGATGCCTAGTTATTAAACAAACATAAAGTATCTACCAAACATTGTGCTGGGAACTCAATCAATATTAGTTCCTTCCCCTATTCCTTCCTCCCTCTTTTTTTTTTTTTTTTTTTTTTTGGTGCTGGGGATTGAACCCAGGGGCATTCTACCTCTGAGGTATAGTCCCAACCCTTTTTATTTTTGTTTTGAAACAGGGCCCCGCTACGTTACATAGAATCTTGCAAAGTTGCTGAGGCTGGTCTCCAACCTGCGCTCCTCCTGTCAGCCTCCCAAGTACTGGGATCACTGGCAGTGTGCATCAACTGCCTGGCTTCCTCTTCACCTTTGTTAACACAGTTCTTTCTACCTAAGCAGAGCACCCCCACCAAAAAAAATCTTCAAAGGCGAGTTCAAAAGTTATCTGTGACACTATTAAAGCCCATCCCAACCCTCAAGGCAAGGCTTGGCACTCCCTCCTCAGTTCTGAGAACCAGTATCATGCAGGGGATTTCCTTAGCTTTCTAAGGATCTGTTAACCTCCTCTGGCAGCTTTTTGAAAGTAGGAATATTGCCTTCAGTATCTTTACATCTTATGTATCTAAATATGCACATAAAGTTGGTGCAGTGGCACACGCCTACAATCCCAGTACTTGGGAGGCTGAAACAGGAGGATTGCAGGTTCGAGGCCAGCCTCAGCAACTTTAGCAAGATCTTATTCCCAAATAAAAAATAAAATAGGGCTGGAAGTGTAGCTCAGAGGTAGAATACCCTTGGGTTCAATCCCCAGTACTGCAAAATAAATAAATAAGCTAATAAACCGAGTGTGGTGGCATAGACCTATAATCCTAGTACTTGGGAGGCTGAAATAGGAGGATCAAAGGTTCGAGGTCAGCCTCAGGAATATAGGAGACACTGTTTCAAAATAAAAAATAAAAAGGGCTGGGGTGTAACTCAGATGTAAAACACCCCTGGGTTCAATCCCCAGCACCAAACCAAATATATATGTATGCACATAAGTATATTCAAGAGGAAAAATCCTAAGTGCTATGTATTGTTACCAAGTCTTTGACTTAGCATGACTCTCTGCAGATTAATTGTAAATATGCAGTGTCCTGGACATTTTCAAATTGCCTTTCATATTGTGCTGAATAATTGCCCACTTTGATAGAATAAAACCTTTTTAATTGACTTCTAGAAAAGGTAGGCTTTGAATGTACCATGTTTGGTTTTTCTAATATTTGTACTAGAAACAGTTGGTGATCTAGTTAGCTAGAAAGTAGCCATTGTTTATGATGATGTATTACTCTTGAATAAAGTTTTTAATTAATGATGTTTCACTATACTTGTCTCTGCTAATGTTATACATATTTCTGTTACTTTTCTTTCTATTTGTCTCCTCTCACTGGAATATAAATGTTCAAAAAGACATGAATCTTGTCTGACTTAGTCACTGCTGGTCCCCAGAGCCTAAACCAGTGTCTAATAAGATTTGTTGACTAGCTTATGAAGAGTTTGATATATGCTCTTTTGATTTTTAATAGACTATAAATTATGAAAATACAATATATTAAAATATCAATACATTTTAATTTGCAATTGTGTTATAATCTCTACAGCCCAATATTTATAGATAGTTCCTATGACCCACTAACACCTCAGGCCCTGTGTCCTAATGCCAGAGTTCTTAACCCTACACCTGAATGTTTTACATGCTGCTTTGTATCCAAATTCCACCTCCATTTCTTTCCTTCCTTGAAGACAACCTTGCTTCTTAGGCAATCTGATGTCCTCCCTCTTAACTTCCTTCTCTTCTGTTTGAAAGTTACCTAATCATTTTCCTCAGTTCCCTTCTCATGCCTCATGCTGCTTCATATTTGTTCATTTTCTTTTTTCCTAGAACTGTCTTTCCACCCCCTAGGCCTGGGTCCTATTCACCCTTCACAGCCTAGCACAGAAACCACAAGACTTCTTGAACCTGACCTTCCTCAGCACCATATTCCACTTTCCTTAGGGCATCCCAATGAAAATAAGGCTGACTTGGTGCAAGGTGTTATGGGCAAGGTCAACAGAATATGGTTCCAGACCTTGAGGAATTTACTATCTAGGAGTGTCGTCCAATAAACAACTGTGAAAAAATACCATGCTAGAATGTTCTGGATCCCTTCTTAGGATATAAGCTACTAATACAGGATTTTTATTTTCTCATCCTTATGTCCCACAGACCACCCTATAGTTCTATAGTTCCATGACTGAGTAAATACACATTTCAAGGTTATTTTAGAAAATTCTGGTTTTCTGCACAAAAAGTGCTTACCTGCCCTTCACATAACATTGTCCAAAGAGGAAGTCCTCCACTGTCATTCCCAGAATAAGGTAAGATTCCCTATGACCAGTCAGCAGATACAGATGAGAAAGCTGCGTGCTAAAAAAAGGGATTGTTCCTTCTTGTTTTTTAAAATTAGCTTGGAAGAACCGAGGACTGGCGCAGAAAGGGGGAAAGAGGTGAAAGACGTGATAGCTGAGGTGTGCTAAGACTGGAGAACGCTGAGCAGGCAGGGGTTATTTTCCATAAGGAGAGAGTGAGAGAGAAGGGGGGAGCAGGCAGGAAGAGGGAGAGAGAGGGAGGGAGAGGAGGAAAGGGAAGGGAAAGGAAGGACTGGCTGCGCAGGGAAGGGAAAAGGAGGAGCCAGAAATGGCAGGCCAGTGCACCCACAAACCAAAGCTGAAATCAGCCACCTTTCTGGGAAGAATGCTTTGTTGCTGTGCCAATCAGAAGTTAACTAAAAGTTGTGCTTTTTTTTTTTTTCCAAATGGCACACTCCTATACTCCTATAGTATTTGTGAGGCTGAGACAGGAGGATTACAGGTTTGAGGCCAGCCTCGACAATTTAGCAAAACCCTGTTTTAAAATAAAAGGAAACAGGGCGTGGTGGCGCACTCTTGTAATCCCAGTACTTGGGAGGCTGAGACCAGAGGATCCGGGTTCGGAGCCAGCCTCAGCTACTTAGTGAGGCCTCTGCAACCTAGTGAGACCCTGTTTCAAAATAAACAATAGAAAATAGGGCTGGGGGTGTAGCTCGGAGGTAGAATGCCCCTGGGTTCAATCCCCTGGGTTCAATCACCAATAAATAATTAATTAATTAATTAATTAATTAATAAAATAAAAGGAGCTGGGGGTGTAGCTCAAAGGTAGAGTTCAATCCTGGGTTCAATCCCCAGTACCAAAAAAAAAAAAACCCACATAAAACTTTTCTATATGCTACACTAAGAACACACCTAGAATACATCTCAGTAAGTGAAAGAAGGCAGCCACAAGAGGCCACATGTCACAGGATTCTGTTTCCAGTGTGTGACGCAGCCTGAAGAGCTAATCCATAGACAAGAAGCACATAGTGGTGGGTGCAGGGAGAGGAAATGGGAGTGACTGCTGTTGGGCATGTGGTTTCTTTCTGGAGTGATGAAAATGCTCTAGTATTGATGGTTGCAGTACTTCACAAATATACTTTTTAAAAGCACTGAATTGTGCACTTTAAGGTCAATTTTGTAGTATGGAAATTATATCTCAATAGAGTTTTGCTTTTAAAAAAAATCTATTCCTCACAATAAGAACTTTAACATCCAGGCAAAGAGGTGTCTCTCCAACCCACTGCCTTGTCCTCCTTCCTTTATTAAACTCCCAAATGCAGGAATGATTTGGCCATTTGCAATGCTAGTAAGCCACACTATAATTAGGAGACTTTTTCTCTTTTGCTTGAGAAACCATGCTTCAGCTCTATGGAGGTTCATTGATGTATTTGTTTGTTAGTGCATTTTTTTTGTTATTGTTGTTTGTTTGCTTTGTTTTGTTTATTTATATAGCCTTGCTTATTTATATGGCCGTTTTACTATTTATACATTTTATAAACTGTTCAATATTTGATCTTGTCAATCCATATTAAAGAATAACACTATTATTTTTTAATCAGTATTTGACTCTTTGGGTAATATATATTGTTTACACTTTGACTCACTTTAGGAAAGATAAAGAATAAATTCAGATTCCAGGCTGAATAGTTGGTACCTTCTTTTACCTTAGTATCGTATCTATTTTTTTTTTTTTTTTTTGCGGTACTGGGGATTGAACCCAGGGGCATTCTACCTCCAAGCTACACCCCAGCCCTATTTTTTATTCTTTATTTTGAAACAGGGTCTCACTAAGTTGTGGAGGGCCTCACTAAGTAGCTGAGGCTAGCCACGAACGCGGATCCTCCGGTCTCAGCCTCCCAAGTACTGGGATTACAAGCGTGCGCCACCACGCCTGGCTGGTGTGTTTGTTTTTAATTGAACTATTAAGTAGTCCTTAGTGATCTGCTAGGTGGTCTTTTAAAAAAAATTGTATAGGTGTAACTTATTTTCTGAAGGAATTTACAATCTAATTAGATAATTAATAATTCATTCATACGTCAAATGGAATAACATGTGAGCTAAACAGTACAGAAGATAATAAAATGTTCCACGGAAATGCCTCTATTCATGAAAAGGTCATTTCTAACAACTTTATTACGTTTCCAAAAAATGGATACAACTTAAAAGGCTAATATTAGAAAGAATTAAATTATGGCACATTTTCCAAATGTAAAAAAAATTTTTTTGAGGGAATACGGAATAATGTGGGAAAATGTCCATGAAATTACCATAAATAGTCCAAGAAAATACAAAAAAAATGAAGTATGATCTCAACTTTATTAAATATATGCGTGTATAAGTAGTTCTTTATTTTATTTATTTATTTACTTACTTACTTACTCATTTATTTATTGTGGTACTGGGAGGTGAACCCAGAGACATTCTACCTCCGAGCTACCTCACCAGACCGACTTTATTTCTTATTTGGAAACAGGGTCTCACTAGGTTGCTGAGAGCCTCACTAAATTGCCAAGGCTGTCCTCGAACCTGCAATCCTCCAGTCTCAGCCTCCTAAGTACTAGGATTACAAGCGTGTGCCACCACGCCCAGCTTATAAGTAGTATTTTAGTCAGCTTTTTCACCGCTGTGACCAAAATACCCAACAAAAACCACTTAGAGGTGGAAAGTTTATTGGGACTCAGAGTTTTCAGACCATAGGGCAGGCTCAGAGGCAGAAACCAAGGCCATCGTGACAGGGAACATTGCAGAGAGACATTGCTCTCACATCTCTGAGGCCAAGAGCAGAGAGAGAGGAGGGGGACCACACCCCCAAAGACCCTCCTCCTCCAGCCACGTTCAGAGCCTCCCTCCACTGGAGGCAAGCTGTCAACACGTGAGCTTTGGAGGGGAACCTTTTAAATCCAAACTATAACCTGTAGAGAGAAGACTATACGGTAATACTCAAAAATATTAACAGAAGTAGAATTATAAGCTTAGCAAAGTTTTAGATATGAGCCTGTCGACTTTAATTTCATTTTTTAAATTTTTATATTTTGAACAGAAAACACATTCATTTCATAAGGAATTTAAAAGGGATAAAAGGGAAGAGTGAAAAAGAACCCTTTCCCATGACCGTCCATTCGTTCTTGGTTTCCCTGGCGCAGGGGCTTCCAGGGTGGGCTTCCTGTGTGCATGTGGAGAGAGTTTACACATACACGGGCATGTATGACCTCCAGCTGGCACTGGCCTAGCACGGTTTCCTGGGTGAGCAGTTACGCCCAGACAGAAGAGACTGAAGACTATTCCTTCTAGCCACTTCCTTTCCCCACAGATTCACTCTAAAGGATCATGACATTTGCCTTCCCAAAAGCCCACCCTAATATTTCAGGACTCCTTTGATCTCCTAAGTTTTCTCCACATTATTCTCTAATGCTTAAAATCTCTAGCTGAAATAGAGTTTCTCATGCACCAGTGCAGATAAAAGGCTAAAAATGTCAACACTGGGTGAGCTGACTCTCGCAAACTTGTCAGACTACAGGACCAGACTGGTTATGCTCCAGCTGACTGCACAGTCGTGGGTCAAATGGCTGCGAAGTCATCCTCCTCTGATCTCTCATCTCTGGCTCAGTGTCCTCACACTCCAGCCATTTACATGCCAACATCAGGGTTTTTGCTTATTCACCTATTCTGTTAGGGTTTTTTTCTCTCCTTTAACTCACTTTTTTCTTAAACAAATGTATTTTAAAAGGAAATTTTTTTATATTATGCAGTAGTTTTTAAAGTGTGTGTGTGTGTGTGTGTGTGTGTGTGTGTGTGTGTGTTACTGGGGATTGAACCCAGGGTCATTCTATTTCCAAGCTACATCCCCAGCCCTTTTTATTTTGAAACAAGGTCTCACTAGGTTTCTGCAAGTCTTGCTGCATTGCTGAAGCTGTCCTCAAACCTGTTATCCCCCTGTCTCAGCCTCCCAACTACTGGGATTACAGGTGTGTCCCACCACACCTGGCTTTAAATTTATATTTGAATATAACTCAACATTTTAAAATGTGTCTGTGTCTATTAGGGAAGGGAAGAAGGTAAGAGGGCAAGAGAGCTATTAGGGAGGGTGGATACAATTGAAGCATCATATGTACATGTATGGAAATGTCACGGAGAAGTACATTAACTTGTGCAATTAATATGATTTAAAAACCATAACTAAAAAAGAAAAATAAATAAAAATAAGTTTAAAATGTGTCCATGTACCTAGTGGTTGTATCTGAAATATTTAATGACCCAGAATGGCAGAAGCGCCCTGAATGGGCAGTAGGGTCCTGTTGGTCCTTACTCCCAGAGTGTCAACCCCACAGTGACCATCTCCAGCCATTCTATGTACCACCAGTATTTTAGGAACTCTTCTAGAATCCACACTGACTTTTATTGCTAAATTAATCTTCCTAAAATACAAATCTGATGTTATTCCCCTGATAAAAAATTTTTTTCAATGCCCACTGTACCATATTGCTTACAGCAAAAAGTCCAAACTCCTTAATTTAGCATCCAAATTTTTCTGTAATACAACTATAACCCATCTTTAATTTATTCATTAAATGGATGTTGATTTATTGAACACCTATTATGTGCCTTCCAGGTTTACGTTCCCCTATTGCCTGTAACATTCCTCAAACATTGGCCACATCTAAATCCCAGAACATGCTCTACTCTTTCCCATCTCTGTTCCTTTGCTCACATTGTTCTTTTCCTCTCTGCTATAGTACCCTTCCACCTCCAGCCACCTCCACATGTCAAAATTCTACACGTTTCAAGACTCAATACCTTCTCCTCCCTGTACCCATTCCACATCCCTCTGGACCAGAAACGGTCTCTCCTTACTCCCTCCCACAGCCTTTGGCCATCTACAGAATATTAAAGCGTATCATGGTTACATTCAAGCCCGATTTCACTCCCTTACAAAATGAGTATGTTCCCGAAAGTGATCTTGCCTGAACAACCTCCAACCGTCTCCGATGTCTAACTCAATCCCTTGCATCATCTAATAATCGTTCTTGGACTCAACGTGCAAACAGTCTCCTAGCAACGGCCCTACCTATCCTGCAATAGCTCATGCTTCAAAAATGCAAATTAGCCCCAGCAATATACATGTAAATGTATGTAACTTGCCCAGGGACACCTGTATTGGGAAGTTTTCCAAATCTTTGCGTTTACCAGTCACCCTGTTGTACTGTTCCATCGGGTCACATTTGGAAGGCTGGATGGATTGTTTCAAAAGCCATGGAAAGGGACATGTGGGGGACTGGAAGATGTATAAATCTCATCTGTGCCAGCAAGTTGCAGCTCACACTCCTCGTAAAAGATGCCAAGAGGGAGAGGTCCTGTGTGAGTCAGCCATGGTGCCCGTGAAAACAAGGGGAAAACATTTCCAGATGCTTGGTCCCTGGAAAACTGCACCGTCATCCTCCCTTAATTCTTGATATAGCCAGAAAGGCCATAAAATGCTTTGCATATTTATTTCTTGGGCTTTTGGCCACATTAAACTTTTACCCTTTGTGAGTTTATTATTGTTGTTTAAAACTATAAAACTCAGCTCCAATTAGGCCTCAATAAAAGTGGCGTGACATTTATTCAGAACTTCTTAGACACCTGTCTCATAGTGGGAAAAAATCCAAAATACTCATAGGCAAGAGCAACCTAAGCAAAACAACCATTCCTTCTTAACATGGCTGGACTCTTCAAACAGGTTGCCCTAACAGGCAACTTGTGAGTTTTACTTCCCCCTTAGGATTCTGTTGCTTTGATCCTATTACTACCAACAACCCCAAAGTCTACCTTCTCCTCTTGTAAGGACCTGGTTCATGTATATCCAAGAAACATATCCTTAATGCTTAGCGCAGTAGAGACAGAACAGAATTTTCAAAGAGGATTTAAAAAATGCCGAAAGGCACACAAAGGCATTAAATACAGGAAACATAAGGAAGAGTTTAGTTCAGTTCTTCTTAATCCTGGTCCTTCTAGGGAACATTTGTCAATGTTTGGAGACATTTCTGATTGTCACAACTAGGGAGGTGGTACTGGTCTAGCGAGCAGAGCATTCCATTCCTCCCTGCTATAGTCCCTACAGTGACCAGGACAGCCCCCTCCAATAAAGAATTGTCTGGTTCAAAATGCCAATAGTGACAGACATAGTTGAGAAACCTGGTCGGCTTACTCGACTTCTCACATAGGTCCCAGCCCTATGTTATTCTAATTGTGATCTGAGAGCACTATACTTGGAATCCAAAGGGTTAGGACCTCTTCTTTCTTTCTGGGCTCTTAACCTGTACCCACACGTGGGGTGACATTTAAAGACCTCCTTTCCACAATCTCTCCCCTAGTCATCTTCATATCTCTGTGGTAAAGTCCAAGAGAAAGGGAGAGTCCCAATATGTTACCCACCTGTACTTCTCCCACCCAATTCTGGAATAGAGGTCTCTTGCCTGGTTGATGTACTATCTCACAATGTATTATCTCACCCTTGGGTATCTTCTCCCTCCTCACACACCTAACAGTGGCTTTACCCTTATATCCAATAGCATAAATAAACATTATGCAAAACAACCTCCAAGGTATCCATAGAACACCAGTTCTCTATACATGGCCTCAAGCAAGTCATTTAGGTAGAAGTAGCATCAACATGGACAGTTCTAGGAGCTGAGGAACAGTGGCCCAAATACTGTCACAGATGGGACAAGTCAACAAGCTCCAGTGCCAGGTCCTGTGCTCTGTGCCAGAGATAGCACATGGAGCAAGAGAGACAGGGATATACAAATGAATCAATAGACTAGCAATTATAGTAAACTGTGTACCAGGCACACTACTATCTGCTTCATGTACATAACCTTAAATGTTTATACAATTATCCCATGAGTTGGATACTTTAAAGTTGAGAAAAAAGGATTGGCAACATTAAGACAACTTTCCTATAGCCATAGCTGTCTTAAGTCGAGGAGGAAAGATTCAAATCCAAATCTGTTTTCCCCATCCTGGGATATGTCAAGAGGCATTTTTAGAGCTGAAGTACCATATTCTCTTCTCCCTCACCCTCCCCACTCTGGTTGGCATAAACTTTACATCCCTTCAGAAGCAAGAACAGAAAGGAAAGTGAGAGTGGGAGAGAGGGGCTGACTCATGCTTCTTGTTCCTCCAGCAGAGCCACTGGTTCATTTGCATTGAGCACAAATTTATTTTTGCATCTAAGATAGTATCCAGAGGGAGGATTGGAGGTCTTCTCCCACACGAACTCACATCTGCTATCCTGCTGTGAACAGATATAATGTTTTTCTGGAAGATCAGAAGATGAGAAATTAAAGTGTCTTTAAATTATAATTAGACTCAGACAAGAGAAGACATAAAAATGTCAGACAAGCAGAGAAAATGAAAGAATAGAGAATGGAATCCATCATCAAATAAATTTGCTCTTTGCATCCCAGAACTTGCAAAACTGCATCTTCACGAATGTTGTAAAAATGGTCTAACATGATCTCCATGGTACAAGAAACATGGAGTCCACAGGTCTGGGCCCTGGTCTAGATCCCAAAGATATTATGGTCATGAATGTTTGCCCCTGCCCTCTAGACCCACCAGAGATCGTACAATTGTTCCCTGCAACTGGGTAAATGCCTCTCCAACTCTGGAAAAGATTAGAATTTAAGAGAGATGAAGAGGCAAATCAAAGTCAAAGAACCAAAGTCTTCATATTCACTTCAGGAATCAGTTTTATAATAATTAGGACAATCCGTGGGCTTATTTAAATGACTATGGAATAAGGCAGATTAGAAAATCTGCCAGCATGGTAGTGCATGCCTGTTATCACTGCTACAGGCTAAGGTAGGAGGATTTTAAGTTCAAGGACAGCCTGAGAAACTTATTGAGACTGTGTTAACTTTTTGTCTCTGGGACCCAAAATAACTAGCAAGAACAATTTCGAGAAGGAAATGTTTATTTTGGCTCAGAATTTCAGAGGTTTCAGTCCATAGTCAGCCAGCTCCATTGCTTTGGGCCTGAGGAAAGATAAAACATCATGTCAGAAGGGCATGGTGGAGGAAATCTGCTCAGCTCATGACAGCTGGGAAGGAGAGAGAGGGAGTGGGAGGGAGAGAGAGAGAGAGAGAGAGAGAGAGAGAGAGATGAATAGCTGATTGTAATGGTTTGGATTCAGAATGTCCCCCATCCCTCATAGAAACAAGGTAGCAATGTTGAAAGCAGGGCTTGGTTGCTAAGGAGGGGTCCCTGGGGGTGTGGCCTTAGGGATTATAATCCTTCCTCCTCCCCCTGTTTGCTCTCTCTTGTTTCCAGCCTCCATGAGGTGAGAGCAGAGCCCTTGCTCTCTCCCTCTCTCTGCTTCCTGCCACCATGCCCTGAGTTCCATAATCTGGCCTCACATGGACTGAACCCAGAATCTCCAAAAAAACTGTGAGCAAATATAAATCTTCCTTCCTCTCAGTTGTGTGGTCAGGTCTTTTGGAGTAGAGCAGTGAGAATGGTGGCTAAGACACTAACACAGAAACTGGTACAAAGAAGTGGGGTCATTGCTGTGACAATACCTGACCATGTGGTTCAAAATCCTTTGGAAATGGTTTGCAGGAAAAGTTTGGAAAAGATTGTAGATGAAGACTAGAGAAGCCTTAGAATGTTGTAAGGAGAGTTTAGTTGATGATTCTGGTATGAAATCGGAAGACCAGAATGATCATAGGTATGTGCATAGTAAAGCCTGTGCTCACAAGATTTCATATGGATATGAGGACTCTTTTGGGAATTGGACTAGAGACCTTTTGTGTTACATTCTGGAAAAGAACTTGTCTACATACCGTCCCTGTCATGGGACTTTGTGTGAGGCTGAATTTAATGGTAATGGACTAACTAGCTTGGTGGAGGAAATTTCAAGACAGGATAGCATTCAGGCAGGTATTGGTATTGCTGGCAGGTTTTAACCAGATTTACTATGATAATCCAGTGCAAAAAGCATAACAGAAAGATTTTAAAAACTTGTAATTTGACCAGAAAAGCACAGAAAAACTGAAGCCAGGGAAGGCAAGGTTGTTGAGGAATTAGAATCATTAAAGACAAACTAATACTTTGCACAGAGACAATAGGAAAGATGCATTTTAGGAATAAGCAAGACCCCACCTATTACAGGGTTAAGGGTATAAAAGTGAAAACTTATTTGAAAGACTTTGCTTAGAGAAGAGAGCAAGGGGCTGCTCACACAGGGCTCACTAGAAAGTGGCTTTCTCAGGATTTGCTTCACCATGCTCGGTCATCCAGGCATTCAGAGGCTGCTGCCCCATAATCCAGGTGGCCCCAGCTAAAGTTTGAGCTTGCAGCAGACCTTGGTGGTGTCCACATGGTGCTGGTTTTGTAGGAATGCAAAATGCTGTAATTATGGGGTCATGGAGGCATCCACCCAGGTTTCAAAGGAAGGCCTGGGAAGCCAGACAATATGTGTCAGGGTCAGAATCCCTGCAGGCAGCCCCTCGTAGGGTGATGCGTGAAGGCATGAAAGTGAAGCGCATGCTGCAGTAGAGACCCCAAGCAGTTAGAGATGCCAGGAACATGGGACATCTGAGAAAAGCTACAGGCAGCAAGCAAAGCCAGCCCAAGAGAGATCATATGGACTGAAGCCAGCAAGACTGTAAGGATGGGACTTTCAAGCCCTTTGGGGCCCACACCTCACCACCATGTGCCCCGATGCTAGATGTGGAGCTACAGGACTTAATGTTCACCTGGCTTGGTTTCAGGCTTGCTTTGGTCCTATTCCTTCTTTCTATGTCCCTATTCATCCTTTTTAGAATGGGAGTGTTTACTCTGTGTCAGTGTACACTGGATGCATGTAACCTGCTTTTGATTTTTACAGGGACGCACGGCTAAGAGTTTGCCTTGAGTCTCAGAGGAGACTTTGAACTTGGACTTTTGAGCAATGCTAGTACTATTAAAACTATGGGGATACTTGGAGATGAACTGAATTTTGTATTGTGATATGGGCATAAGATTTTGGGGGCCAGGGGTGGAATGCAATGGTTTGGAGCTGGAATGCTCCCCCCACCAAAGCTCTTGTGTTAAAGGAAATGAAGCATTGTCCTGAAGTAGGGCTTTTAGGAAATGATTGGATCATGAGGGCTCTAACCTCATTAGTGGATTAATCCATTTGATGGATTAATAATTTGAATGGACTACTAGGTGAACACTTATAAGCAGATGGGGCCTGGATGAAGAAAATACATCACTGGGGGCACACCCTGGGGTACTACATCTTGTCCCTGTCTCCTCCCTTGCTGTCTCCTTTTTGGTTCCCAATTGCCATGCACTGAGCAGCTTTCATCCACCACATCCTTCTGCCATGATGTTCTGCCTCCTGTCAGGCCCAGGGTAGTGGAGCCAGCCAACCACGGACTGAACCTCTGAAACCATGAGTCAAAACAAATCTTTCCTTCTCTAAGTTATTCTTGTCAGGTGTTTTGGTCACAGCAATGAAAAGCTGACTAACATAGAGACCCTGTCTCAAAACAAAAACAACATGGGATGGGGTTGTGCAGCTCAGTGGTAGAGTGCTCCTAGGTTCATTCCCCAACACTGAAAAAAAGAAAAAATCTGATCCTTGTAACTTCAGTTTGAAAGTTATAATTGGGTTTTGACCCGTAATTTTAAGTTGAAAAACATAAGAAACCTTAAACAAATGTTTAATCAGTACTGGAATATTTAAGAGGACAAAAGGGTAACTATATGAATTTAATTTATTGAATGTACAAGAGTGCCTGAGTATTTGGAAAGGTTTTGCTTGCTAGGTCATAAATTTGCCTTGTAAAGCATTTGAAGCACTTAAGGAAATTAAATGTGTTATATGTATAAATGCAGTTTAAAATGTGTAAGGGAATTTAATTAAATTTGTAAGTTGGACCAATGTTTAGGGGAATTTAATCTGTTCAAATTGAGTTACTCTTACATTAATCCAAGAACAAATAAAGGTGATTGCTCTTGTTTTGTTAGTTTTGTAAAAAGCCTAACAAGGTTTCTGAATAAAGACTTAAAATATCAATTTGGAAGCTGGGTGTGGTGGCACACACTTGTAATCCCAGTACTTGGGAGACTGAGACAGGAGGATCGCAGGTTCGTGGCCAGCCTCAGCGACTTAGTGAAGTCCTCCACAACTTAGTGAGACCCTGTTTCAAAATAAAGAATAAAAAAAAAATAGGGCTGATGGTGTAGCTCAGAAGTAGAATGTCCCTGGGTTCAATCCCTAGTACCAAAAAAATCAGTTTAATATTTGTAACTTTTAAATATTTTTAATTTTAAATACAAAAACCCTGTAAGTAGTTATTTTCAAATAAAAGGACTCTTTCTTAAGTATTAAAAATATTCAGATGACAGGTCATGTGACTAGTAGTACATCCCAGACTCTTTAAGGACTCTGAAAGGATGGGTGGTAGTTCAAGTGGCCAACTGAAAACCCTCATTCTCTCTGACATCTTAGATATTATCTTCTTTTTTGGGGAGATGAGGGTGCTGGGGATGAAACCCAGGGCTTCAGGCATGCCAGGTAAGTCAAGCATTCTACCACTGAGGTATACTTACAGCCCACTGAGATATTATCTTTAAAAGTCAATTGTATGCTCCATTTCACAATACATTTTGAATATGGAAATATTTCCCTTAAAAACCTTCTAGGCAAGCCAGGCGTGGTGGCATGCACTTGTAATCCCAGTACTTGGGAGGCTGAGACAGGAGGATCACAGGTTCGCGGCCAGCCGAAGCTACTTAGTGAGGCTCTCCGCAACTAAGTGAGACCCTGTTTCAAAAATAAAGAATAAAAAATAGGCTGGGAGTGTAGCTTGGAGGTAGAATGCCCCTGGGTTCAATCCTCAGTACTGCAAAAACAAAACAAAACAAAACAAAAACCTTCTTAAGAAAATTGGCAGACCAAGAAGATGCACCATGCTTATCTTGTGGTCTCATAGACTTCCTGGAACTTTTCTGTGCCCCTGCAGGGTCCAAGTGCCCCTGTTGCAGAAGCAACACTTAGTCCATCAGCCCATCTCAGTTGGAGAATATCATCCCTAAGAACAGGAATAATGGGTACTCTCAACCCCCACCACCCATCCCTCCATTCCACCCCAGAGAAGCTTCCCCCTCCAGATGACCTGAGATCTTGCATCTTTCCATCAAGTAGAAGGGGAGTTGATCATAAGCCAGCTCTCCCACCTCCTATCCCCACCACCATCTTAGAGTCCTGCGGGTAAGTTCAGGCTCCTCTGGCCTGGCCTGGAAACCACCTGTGCTGGTTATTAAGATCTTGTTTCTCAACTCCAAGGCCACTTTATAGACAGCTTTGTGATGCTATGGCTGGACTCTGCAACTTTTTTTCTTTTGCCTGCTTGCTTCCACATTGGGTTCTGCCAGTTGGGGATGAGAAAGACTGCAGAACCAGCAGCAGCAGTCATTCCAATTCAGCTTTTGTCAACATGCCCAGAACCACTCTCCTTTTATTCCCTCAGTGGTGCCATGACCATCTGACATGGCTTCCTCCTCAAGGGTCTGAGCTCCAAGAGGCCCCTCTTCCAAATCTCTAGATTCTGATCATCCCAACCTCCTGCGTTCATTCCTACAGCCCTGGGGAGCTGTAGCTACTTCCCCCCAGTTAACTATCTCTGTTTACAACAATGTTCCCTTTTCTCCTTTAACCCTCCAACACCTGTCCCCTACATTATATTCTCTCTATTGTAATATTCAATGTGGTATATGTTCTCCTGGTTGAATCCTGATACATTAAACTCGTTGACCATTCCTGTTTTCCCCGTGAATAAAGTTTTGATCCAACCCTGTAAGGGAGAAGGAAGAGGAGTCCCAGGTTCAGAGTGTACATCGCAGTATAGCTCATTGGGCTATACTGCAAGCCATAGTGAGTAGCTTGGTACCCCATTATTTGTTTCAATACTTCAATCCAGAAGTACTTTATATGTCTCTTCAGGGTTTACAAGAAATTTCTCATCCAAATGCCTATATATGCTATTTAGAAGAATCCCTATGAAAAGTTCCTTGAGTCTAGAACTCAAAATTGTAATGATTCTGCTCTTCCTATCTTGCATTTACACCCCATTTCAACCCCCCAGCAATCTTATGAGGGAGGCAGGTGAGCACATCACCTCCATTTACCAGGAGAACTTGAGGGGAGGCTCCCATTCTGGCCTGGTTGCCTGGACGAACTAGTGGCAGAACCAAGTCTCTTATTTATTTCTTCTCTGTTCTGCCTCCAGGATTTGCTTAATACGATGTGGGGGGTTTGGGTTTGGTTTTGTTTTTACAAATTTTGTACAGTTGAATAAGAAACACCTCAAATCTAGTGGCTTAAGACAACACCATTTGTTAGCCTGCAGTTCTACAGGTGAAATGTCTAGCGTGGCATGGCTGAGATCTCTTCTCTGGGTATCACAGGAATGAAATCGACATATTATCTGGGCTAATACTGAGGAAAATTCATTTTCAAGATTACTCTTGTCATTAGTAGAATTCAGTCCCTTGTAGTCATGGACCCGAGGTCCCTGTCTCCTTGCCACCTGTCTGCCAGAGACTAGACCCAGCTCCTAGAGGCCTCCAGAATCTTCAAGATGCCTCCTCTTCATCTTCAAGACCTCGATGCTC
The DNA here is from genome assembly GCA_004027185.1 of Glis glis. Classification (NCBI taxonomy): domain Eukaryota; kingdom Metazoa; phylum Chordata; class Mammalia; order Rodentia; family Gliridae; genus Glis; species Glis glis. The sequence continues at coordinate 3,171 of PVJS01014578.1, read as the reverse complement.
ACTGAGCTAGCATTCCTGAAGAAGGATTAAGGAAAGGCAGCTTTATGATATAAGTGCGATTTGGGAGTGACTATTATTAAGGAAGAAAAAAATGTTCTCTGGGTAGTCAGAATGATTCAGACTCCAAAAGTATCAGATGATTTATAAGTAGTAATTTGCCAGCCTCGGCAAATTTCTTTTTCAAGGCAGAAAAAATCCTTGAGGATTTATACATATAAAACTAATGCCAAAAAGTGCATGACATCATCATCAATTTAATAGCAAAAGTTGGAGATCATTAAAAAGGAATCCTATTCATTGACCAGGGCATATTTATATGACATACTGAGAATGAAATCCTACTGTCTGATTTATTGAACATCCATGTGCACAGAGAATCCTCCCTAGATATTATAGCAAACCGCAAAGTAATAAGCAACAAAAACATGCATCTCCATGTCTCATAGACCTAGTTATTCCTGCCTAGATGCCAACATTAGATTGAGAACTATTAAAATTTATTAGAAGCAATACCCTAGGAAGAAATTGAAAACATTTTCAGAGAACTGCCTATATGACTGGGCTTCGGCACCCAGCAGTCACGCTGCCTAGACTCACACACTTTCAGGGAACAATTATTTCCAGTGCAATAGAATGTGTTCCAGAATATAAAAAAAGAGAAGCGCTACCCACTTTATTTTATGAAGCTAACATAACTGATAGAAAACCCTGACGTGATCAGCAAAGAAAGAGAGAAATAAAGAAAGAAAAAGAGAGAGAAACAAAGAAAGAAGAAAGGAAGGAAGGAAGGAAGGAAGGAAGGAAGGAAGGAAGGAAAAGAAATAAATGAAAACATTTCCTCCAGAGAACATTTTGGCATTACTTAGACAGATTAATTATGCAAGTGCCCTATGACTCAGAAATTCCACTGCTGAGCACATACCCTGGGGACATTCCTGGACAGGCCCAGGTGGGAAATGGCCACAGCAGATCACTTCAACGTGTGGTGGCAGGGAGCTGGAGTCCTGCTCGTGCATCACTGGGAGAGTGAGTGGGTAAAAACCATGGTGCAGGCACAGCATTCTGCAGCAGATAGAAGCAATGAGTTGGACAAACTTACACAGCATATATCTATTTTAAAACACAGTCCCTAGTGGAAAAAAAGTAAGGAATGGAATAATATTGTTACAGTTTGTATTTTAAATGTCTTCCAAAGGCCTATTTGTTGAAGGCTTGGTCCCCAGGTTGGGGCTATTAAGAGGTGGTGGAACCTTTAAGAGGTGGGGCCTCGGGAGAGGTCTTAGGTCATCGGAGGTGTACCTTTGAAGGAAACCCTGGGACCCCAGCCCCTTCCTCTTTCTCTCTTTTGTGTCTCAGTCATGACGTAAACAGTTTGCTATGCCATGATGCCACAAGCCCAAAGAAGTAGAGCCAATTGGCCATGGACTAAAACCTTCCAAGTAATAAGCCCAAATAAACCTCTCCTCTTTATAAGTTGATTGTCTCAGATATTTGTTACATCAATGGGTATCTAACACAAATATAAAATATAGTGTCACTTAAATGAAAAAAGACATTACACAAATCAATAATCTGCATTTTTCAAAGACACATTCAAATAGAATTAACCAGATGCATTAAAAGCTTGCTGATTGGTGGCAATGGGACTAGGATATAAGATATAGGGAGTGAATGAATGTAGAGCTGCATTCTCAGCTTTGTGGGCTCTTTCATTCATTAAAAAATTATTTAAGGGTACAGTAGTGCATGCCTATAATCCCCGTACTTGGGAGACAGAGACAGGAGGATTGCAGGTTTGAGGCCAGCCTTAGCAATTTAGTGAGACCCTATTCCAAAATAAAAATTAGCCAGGCATGGTGGTGCACACCTATAATCCCAATACTTGGGACACTGAGACAGGAGAATCACAGGTTTGAGGTCAGCCTCAGCAGTATAGAGAGATTCTCTGCAACCTAGCGAGATGCTGTTTCCAAACAAAAAATTAAAAGGGCTGAGGGTGTTGCTCAGAGGTATAATACCCCTGGGTTTAATCCCCAACACACGCACGCACACACACATACACACACACACATACACACACACACACACACACACACACACACACATGCGCGTGCGCGTGCGCACGTGCACATGGTATATCGCCATAAAGAAGAATAAAATTATGTCATTTGTAGGAAAATGGATGGAACTGGAGAACATCATGTAAGTGAATTAAGCCAGACTCAGGAAGTCAAGGGTCATGTTTTCTCTCATTTGTGGAAACTAAAGAGAAAGGAAAGAAAAAGGCATCTCATGAAAATAGAAGGGAGACAAGTAAAGTAGAGGAAGGGACTCAGAAGGAGGGAGAAGATGAGGGCAAGGGGAGGTACCGCAAGTGAAAATGATGAAACTATTTTATGTGCATGTACAAATGAACCCTGTGGAACCCACTAGTTTGTATAAGTATATAACAATAGAAAATTACTTAAAAGCTGGGTGTGGTGGTGTACACCTTAATCCCAGTACTTGGGAGGCTGAGTCAGGAAGATTGCAGGTTCATAGGCAGCCCCAGCAACTTAGCAAGGCCTTCCACAACTTAGTGAGACCCTGTTTCAAAATAAAAAAATAAAATAGGACTGGGGGTATAGCTCAGAGATAGAATACCCCTGGAGTTCAATCCCTAGTACTACACATACACAATTAATTAAAAATATTTTTAAATTGTGTTGGTATAAAGACAAATACATATATTTCTCAAATATAAGAAAAATATATATTATATTTGTCTTAGCTGGGCGTGATGGTGCATGCCTGTAATCCCAGTACTTGGGAAGCTGAGACAGGAGGATTGCAGGTTCGAAGCCAGGCTCAGCATTTTAGCGAGATCCTGTTTCAAAATAAAAAATAAAATAGGGCTGGGAAGTCAGGCATGGTGTGTGTGTGGGGGGGGTTACTCAGGGGTATTTTACCTCTGAGCTACATCCCCCGCCCTACTTTGAATTTTTTTTGGTACTGGGATTGAAACCAGGGAGATTCTACCTCTGAGCTACACCCCCAACCCTTCTTATTTTTTATTTTGAAATAGGATCTCGCCGAGCGTGGTGGCTTGTAATCCCAGTACTTTGGGAGGCGGAGACCGGAGGATCCGGGTTCGCAGCCAGCCTCAGCTCTCTCTCTCTCTCTCTCTCTCTC
>PVJS01014577.1:0-40166 GCA_004027185.1 Glis glis | reverse complement strand
TCAGGTCCCAGGGAATTTGTCCGCATGCAGACAGATTCCACTCGACCAGGCACTGTGTACACAGCCGAGTTGGTCCAAGATGTTAATCTCAATGTGTGGTCCTAAGATGGCCCTCATCATCTCCTCCCTTCTGTTTAGAAGGCCAGCAATATAAATTTTGGAACCTCTTGTTTGTGGAACTTCAATTGTTTCCATCTGATTCTGCAGACTGCACAGAGAACAATAAGTAGTATTACAACCAAGACACCCAAACCAAGCAGTCCCATATATGAGCAGAAAAATACTTAAAAGTGTTAAGACTAGAAATATCATCAGCCAGGCTTTCTCAGAATTTAGTATCTGTGAAGTTTGGAGTTTAGTATTAGTCATGGCTAAACTGAAATTTTAGTATATCTAATGAAACATTATGAAAAGGATCTAGTAAATTAACATGTTACAATATTTAGCAATATTATAATGACATTTGTAAACATTGTGACCATTTTAAGTTCGGTAATATTTTCCAGTCCAAATCACAGAGTCTCTTAACTGTCCAATTTCTTTTTTGAGGATTTTTTGGTAAATGTGAATCTTCTAAGTTTTTGTATAGTTCTTTAGAAAGTCCTGCAAATATTAGGCATTTTGAACCGGGTGGTGGAGGGTCACAGCTGCAGTAGAGGCAGAGGCAAGAATTCCAGCCAGAGTCACGTCCCAGTAATCAGTCACCAGATAAACCTCCTTGTTCTTCTTAAGTGTGATAACAGTTTCTGCATGAAGGCGGCTGTACAAAGCCGGCTAAGGGCGTCTCTGGTCAGAGTTTTTCAAGAGCAACTGGTATCCATGCTGTAACAGAACTCATTAAAACCATAACGCCAAAGACACTATCTCAAATGGTATTGCCATAGGGCACATATTATTTTTTGATTTAGTAATCTAGACCTATAGCTCAACTAAAACCATCTAGAATCTCTCCTATGTGGTCCCAAATCAATAACCTCTTTCTCTGTTAATCAGCTTTGGAGGATGGGTAGTTATACATTTTGACCATCTTAACAATTTATTTGATGGATTCCACTGTCTCTTTTGGGCACTAAAAGCCTGGTGGTTAACTGTGTGGCATTAACCTGTTGCCAGGCATCAGAACTGAAGCTGGTAAGAAAAATTAATTGTGTCTTTTGATTCCTATAAAGTTACACTCCTATTGAGAACTATCTCCTGTGCTAAGAATCTGTTTCGGTAAATATGCAGTATTGTTTAAGTAAATGATAGTTGGCATGTTACACCTGATGATAGACAACATCATTAGGAATAGGTTTTCTGCAGTTCTAGCTTGTGATTAACCCAATCTCTCCAATTTTGATTTAGCCCTCTGGATGGTGACCTTATTGTCCTCGGCCTCACTGCTCAAGGGGCTGTCACTCCCTGAGGGGTAAACTTTAGCCTTTTGATTTCTTCAGTCATCTCTTAAGTTTATCATTTGATATGGTCTGATATTTTTACCTAGAATTTAAACACAAACCTCGTTATTTTTTACACAAGCATATCCTCTGTCAAGAGTTATTAATGAAGAGGAACTCTTCCATTTTCCATCCAAGGGATCCTTTTTAGAAAACCTGAGGAATAAGTCGAGTCAGTGAATGAGTTTCATTGCATATCTCTGAGATGCTGTAAGAGAATCATCATCAATTTGAAAGAAAAAAAATTTAAGAGTAATAAGAGAATCCTTAGGGAAAGCATGACTCCATATTCCCCCCTTTTTTGTTTTAAAAGATATTTCTGAATTGAGGTTAATAGATCATGGGTGATAAAGCATTATGTTAGAAGTTGTTAGAAGTCTTTAATGTTAGTAAACAACAATTTTAAAGACATGTAAGGAAAATATAAAATAAAGCTGTCAGGGACAAAACCAAATCCAGTTTGTATAATAGCTTAGATAATATCTGATGTTATAAACAAATATTTTTTTAAACTTGACCTTTTATATATAATTATTATCAATATCCAATTTTAACTATAGTGGCATGGTTTGGAATGCCAAATGCTTAAGCACTTTTAGTTATGTTGGTTTAGAAATGATCATAATAGCCAGATAAAAACCAGGTTTTTTAAATGACAAGGATTTTTTAAATGGTATTTATTTTTGTTAGGAATGGAGTTAGCTGGAACAGACTGGAATTTTATCTATAGATTTTTTGCTTATTTAGATTCTCTCCCTTGTGTAAAAGGGGCAGAGAAACAACAGAGGATCACTAAGGTGAAACATGAAAAGGGCAGTTAATTTCTTGTATTTTTTATTTGTGGTTTTAATTTGAATGTTTATGAAGCAGATAGGCTCTCACCCTGCAACAGAATCTTCCAACCTGGAACATCTTAACAGGCAGTAAAACACAGACCTTTAAACTCTGATTTTGCTAGAATGCAGTGACCAGAGGTCTGACCAACAGATTATCTTGATGAAGATGTAAGATTTTTCTTTAAGCTAGGCCTTAGTAGATTGTTACCTAGAGCAAGAAGAAACCCTATTGTTTAAAAAAACTACAGGAAACTGCCTTAATAAAATGTGAAAAAAAATCTTTGCTTTTAGACTAGTATTTTGTAAAATTTTACCAAGAACAGATCAATATCTTAAGAAAACCTAATTGTTTTAAATATAGAATCAAGGCATTAAATGTGATTTTTAGAAAACCCCTTAAATAATTTTTTTAAAATTTTAGCCAATTTTAATTACACATACAAAATTTTTAAGTCTTATCCTATATAATTCATCTCTAATTTCCTCAAACCTCCTGCAACATGCTTAACCTTCTGTAATTTTTGTTCTCATCTTTTTCTTTCCTTATGGAATAACTCAATCATTTAGAACAAAATTTACCATGTAAAAATCCTTTCCCATCTAAAAGCATTTTCCTCTCTCCTTTAACCTTCTTACTAAAATACCTCTTCATTTTACTAAATATCTCCATTTCTTTATTGGGTTTTCTTATATTAGAATTAATCCTTATAAGAAATCTTTTAATTTGGATAAATTGCCTTTTTAAGTAAGATAAAATACTTTGTTTTTAGTAGTTGTTAATCAAAACATAGCCTAAAAATTCTTTAGCCTTTTATACATAAAATTACATTTTGATAAAAATTTCAACTCAGTAATTTGTGTTTAGGTTAATGTCCAAAGGAAGGCAATCTTAATCTGTTTTTACTCATATGAAGAACACATTCCATATACTCAAATATATTGGCTTTTGCTGATGTTAAAAAGCCAAGAATACTTTATATTTAGCAATTGACATTTAGCATTTTAATTTTCACAATTTAGATATTTTAAGGATGGACACTTATGAAAGCTTATACCATTTATATTTACTCAATTTACCAGTTTTAATAACTGTTTTAGATTCTCTGTGAAAACCAAGATATTAAACAACCATAGTTAGTATTTTAAGCCTTTTTTCTTTCTGTAAAGGAAAAAAAACTAAATAAAAATGGTCACTATACTTTAACCATCTAACAAAATAGACAGATACAATATTGATTGGAAAAGATTCGTGTTAATAATTTTTAATAATATCATTTACTCCTTTTTTATCAACAAATTTGAATTAACTTATTTTTTAAGAATTTAGGTCACTTGAACTGAAAATGTAGTTGGATCCATTTTAGTTGTTGTTATTATTATTTAATTTATCAGTACTCATTTATTTGAAAGCCAATTCTTGGCACCATAGACAGACAATACATTTACACATACAGACATACATATACACAGAAAACAAATATCTTATAGCTTTAATTTGTTGGGCATTTTATTTCTTATTAACAGGACACTAAGCATTGTGCCTGATTATAGATATCTATTTTGTGCCAGTGAACAACAGACTACAAAATGGACACAAATATGAAAGTCTATATAGCAGGGTATATCTGAGGCAGAGTCCACCAGTCAAAGCTGACACTAAATGAAATGATTTAGGTGGCCACTTGTTGCTTTGAGGAAGACTGTACATCAGACATTACCACTGCTTATTTTTTAGGGAGAAAAACTCTAAATATTTAGATTTTGATTATTTTTTAGAATGAACCTTTATTTCTAAATTTACATTAGAGCCAAACTGGATAATAAAAACTAGTTTTTTTCTTCATTTTTAAAGTCTTTAGCCTTTTATTTAATATATACTCCAGGGATAAGTATTTATGGATAGTATGATTTAAAATGTTTTTTAAAGCCTGAGATATGCATCCCTCACTATATTTAAAAGCCAAACATTGTTTTAAGCAGGAATCAGTAAACAATGACTGAAGACCTTTTTTTTAATTTAAAGTCAAAAAGAACATGTTTTCTTAAAATTTGCTGCAAATTATTTGGATCAGGACCCTATATAACAGCATAGATGGACATGATTTGTTGAAAAATAGAATCTCTGTCACCTTGTCCCACATTTAGTCCCTTTTTTATAACCTTATACAATGGGGTACAAGGAGTCAAATCATTCCTAAAAGGATTATTAGGAGACCACTGAGCTGGTGGAGGGAAAAGACTATCATTATTTTTACTTTCATTTTTCTCTACAGCTGGCTCAGGAGGTGCTGAAGGCTGAGCAGCAGCACGGTGTGCCTCATTTTGAAGGGTCTCCTTGTTAATGACAGGGAAAGCTTGGGTCTCGTGGAAAGTTTCTAAGGAAGCCTTAACAAGAGCCCAAGTAGAAAATACGGTTACTGGTACTTTCATTCCCTGATGTTGAAATTGTTTCAAAGTTTGTCCTACTCGATCCCACACCTCAGGATCCAATGTTCCCTCCTCAGGGAACCAAGGGCAGGCTTCTGTAAGCCAATCTAATAATTCCTTTACAGTCGGCTGGCTGACAGAAGGTCCCTCCTTTTTGAGCAAGCAGTGAAGCAAATTATGATAATGCGGCATATGAGATAAATCATTCCCCATTGTAATCTGACTGTGAAATTACCCTTCCAAACTGGTCATGACCTTGGCAGTTGAAGGGATGCTAGTGACTTACCGAAACTCTAAGGTTTCTCAATCCACGTTGGAACACCAGTTGTGATGGACCGGTGCCACGGTTGCTGCTTGCTGAAGTCCCTTGCATGAACGACTCTGGGTCCAAGATTATTATTTTAATATCGGGGTCAGCTGGAGAGGAGGCAACTCAAAAATCTCCTGCCTCTAGCAGCTGGTGCCCTGCCTTTATTGAAAGTTTAGACAAAGCATCATAAAAACAATTAAACACAGGGACCAGTGAGTATCACAGGTCCAGATAAAGAGAGGCAGCACGGCGGGGTCATAAAACAGTTGAGAGGAAGGAGGAGTTAAACATTACCAGTAGATGGAGAGGACATCAAGGTCCACACACTATTGATCCCATCAGGTCCCAGGGAATTTGTCTACTTGCAGACAGATTCCACTCTACCAGGCACTGTGTACACAGCCGAGTTGGTCCATGATGTTAATCTCAATGTGTGGTCCTAAGACGGCCCTCAAGAGCTCCTCTTTCCCCTGCTTTCTTTCTTGCTCCCAGCCTCTGTGGTGTGAGTGCAGAGCTTTGTTCTCTCCCTTTCTCTCTCCATCATGACCTTAGGTCTTCAGACCTGGCCTGATATGGACTGAATTTCTGAAATCTCCAGACTGTTAACAGATGAATCTTTCCTCTGAGTTGTGTGGTGGTCAGGTATATTGGATCATAGCAGTGAGGACGCTGATTGAAATCACATAAACTCATACGTAGAAGCCAAATATTGGTTCTCATAGTATTAGAAAGTAGAATAAGGCCGGGCGTGGTGGCGCACGCTTGTAATCCCAGTACTTTGGGAGGCGGAGACCGGAGGATCTGGGTTCGTGGCCAGCCTCAGCTCGCGCATGTGCACGCGTGCGCACGCTCTCTCTCTCTCTCTCCCTGTCCCTCTTTCTCTCTCTCTCTCTCTCTCTCTCTCTCTCTCTCTCCCTGTCTCTCTCTCTCTCTCTCTCTCTACTTAGTATGGCCCTCTGCAACTTCATGAGACCCGGTTTAAAAATAAAGTATAAAAAATAGGGCCGGGGGCGTAGCGCAGAGGTAGAATGCCCCTGCGTTCAATCCCCGGTACTGCAAAAAAAAAAAAAGAAAAAAAAAGAAAGTAGAATAATGGTTATGAGGGGCTGGGGAGGGTAAAAGAGAAAGGATAAATGGGAAGATATTGGTCAATGGATGCTAATTTACAGTTAGGAGGAAAAAGTTCTGATGTTCTTTTGCATTGTAGGATAACTACAGTCACCAATAATGCATAAGCCAGTTGCACACCTGTAATCCCAGCATTTGGGAGGCTGAGACAGGAGGATCACAGGTTCAAAGCCAGGGTGTGCTAACTTAGGAAGACCCTGTTTCAAAACTAAAAGACAAAGGAACAGCATGATCGGAGTTGGAAAAGCAGGTGACATTATTCACCTGTGAAGGCCCAGAAAGCCGGAGCTTCGGGTCTGAGCCCCGAGCACTGAAATTACAAGTTCTTTATACATTTGATCACTTAATTGTAGAGGGGAAGGAGGGGTAAGCCAGAGATTTATTACACCTAGTGTAAGCAAGATACAAAAACAGAATAGCTGTTAACCCATATATTATTTCTTTCTATTCATCTTGTGTCTTATCTGGCAGATGGCCTAGGGAAAATCTACCTTGTTTATATTGGGGGAGCTGTGCTGGCTCATACCTCCTGAACTGTTTAGAAGGAAGCTACATTGTTTATATCTGAGGAGCCTGTTCTGTCTTTTATTTTCCAAGCTGTCTGTTAACAGCCAAGAGGGGTGGGGGAACTGTGAAGAAGTTTTTATTCTTTCCATTTTTATTTCTGTGTTTCTAACCAACAGTAATTGCAGGGCCCTGGCTGGGCTCCTGCTTCAACATCTGTTGATTCTTGCTATCATCCCCTGAGGTACAGGAGTCCTATTCAGGAAGTTGCATAACTTATATATCACAAAAAGTTTCCCACATGTTTTCTTCTAGCACTTTCAAACATTCAGGCCTTATATTTAGGATTTTAATCTATCTTGAATTGACTTTTGTCCAGGGTGAGAGAGAGGGATTTTAAAGAGGTTGTCTTTTCTCCACCATATGCTTTTGTCACCTTTGTCCAGCATTAGATGTCTACATCTGCATAGGTTGATTTGGTGCCCTCTATTCTATGCTGTGGATCTGCATGTCTGTTTTTATGCCAATACCATGCTATTTTTGTTACTATGGCTCAGTAGTATAGTTTAAAATCAGGTATTATGGTCAACATTGCTCTTTTTACTCAGGAATGCTTTGTCTATTGTGACAATCTTAGCTTTAAGATTGTTTTTGTAATTCTGTGAGAAAAGTCATTCATATTTTAATGGAGATTACATTGAATCTTTAGATTGCTTTTGGTAATATGGCCATTTTAATAATATTAATTCTGCCTATACATGATCATCGGAGATCTTTCCAACTTCTAATGTCTTCTTCAAATTATTTTTTCAGCATCCTGTATTTTTCATTCTGTAAGTCTTTACTTCCTTGGTTAAGTTATTTCTAGGTATATTTTTAAGCTATTGTGAATGGAATTGTTCTCCTGATTTCTTTCTCAGTAGGTTTGTTATTGGTATGTAAAAAAGAGTGATTTTTGTATGTTGCTTTTGTATTTACTACTTTGCTAAATTTATCAGATCTAAAAGTTTTCTGGCAGAGTATTAAGGTCTTCTGAATGAAGGATCATATCTTCAAATAGAAATAATAATATGACTTCTTCCTTTCCTACCTGTATCCCTTATATTTTCTTCTCTTGCCTAGTTTCTCTGGATAAAATTCAAAGTACAATATTGAATAGAAATGGTGAGAGTGATGTTCTGATGGAGAATCACTGTGCCACAAGGTAGAGGATGGCCCAGACAATATTTGTTGCAATCTCCAGGACAACTGGAAAATTCAAAAGTTATGTTTCCCAAAGCAATAAGTTTTGTGGCCTCTACAAGATATGGCCCTGCCGTAGCAACCCACTTGTAAGTTGAGAAATACAGAACACTTCTCAAGCCCAGCCCTTTGACTGTGCAGTTGCAGAATCATCTATGTTCTAATTTTTGTTCTGTAGCTATTTCCATTCCAATTTTGTCCACTCCATCTCTTCCTCTCTTTCCCTTTCTATCACCCCTCCCCCTTGACATACTTGGTAGGGGGCACCAGGATAAGCTTCGTGCTGATACATTCTCTCTTATCTTCTGCTCCAATAACCAGAGTCTCTGACACTCTGCAAGTCTCTGAGTGTTCAATATTGAACTCCACTGCATTTCCTCAGTCACCCACCTTGCTGAGTAGCTGTTCTCCAACTATTTCCATTCTAAACTGTACGGGACCAACCAGGAAAGAGTTGTCTGCTTCTGGTCTCCCATCTTGATCTCCCTCTTCATTTCATTTTTAAAAGTTTTGAATAGTATATCCTTCAACTGAGGTTATTTTTATTATTTTCCTATACTGAGTAGAGTATGTTTTAAAAGATATTTTTGTTTTCAATATTCTTGCATTCACCTAAATTCAATTAAAATGCAACTTGTGTCATATATTAGATTCAACAATCTCAATAATAGTATTTTCATGTTTTCTCCAGCTGTACTAAAAATTCCATTTTTCGCACAGTAATTGTTATTCTCTTCAGAGTTCCTGTGCATTTCACTGTTATGAAGTTTGCTTCTTAATTAAAAAACTATTCACAGCATTTCATTTATGTTTCCAGGATCATCTATTCCCTCTAGAAAATAAAAGGGTCATATTAATTACAGTTCCTAAGTTGAAACATTGCCACACTTAAACTACAGCATCTGTAAAACATTGTAGTCTAATAAAGAACAATTGATGCGGTGAGTATTAATTCACTATTAAGTTTCATAAAGGTTTTATAGTAATAACATAACAGAGGTGATATATTAAGTAATAATAGAGGTTATTTTGTCTATTTTAAGATAATAGATTGGTAACATTGATTTTTCTCTTCTCATAAAAATAATCTCACATATATTACATATATAAAAATATATTACCCATCTTTCTAATCTAGTAGCCTATTTTCTCTTAAGATTTTAAGGAATGTGGAAGAAAATTAATATCTTTCTAATATAGACATTATTGTATAAAATTTTCCTATGTGCTATTTAAAAACTCACTGCAGTCTGAAAGCAATTGTAGCTTAGTCCATTTTGGCTGCATAGCAAAATACCATAGGCAAGGAACTTTGCCTTTGGTGGTTTGTTTGTTTATTTATTTTATTTATTTATTGTGCTACTGGGGATTAAACCCAGGGGCATTCTACCTCCAAGCTGTACTCCCAGCCCTATTTTTTTTTTTGCAGTACTGGGGTTTGAACCCAGGGGCATTCTACCTCTGAGCTACACCCCCGGCCCTATTTTTATCCTTTATTTTGAAACCAGGTCTCACGAAGTTGCGGAAGCCTCACTAATTAGCTGAGGCTGGCTGTGAACCCAGATCCTCTGGTCTCAGCCTCCCAAATACTGGGATCACAACCTATTTTTTTTGAAACAGGGTCTTACTAGATTGATGAGAGTCTCACTACTTTGCTGAGGCTGTCCTTGAACCTGTGATCCTCATGTCTCAGCCTCCCAAATACTGGGATTACAAGCGTGGACCACCACACCTGGCCTACAGTGGTTTATAAACAATAGAAACTTATTTTCCACCATTCTGGAGACTGGGAAATTTATGATCAAGGTGCAGGCAAGTTAGGTTTCTGATGGGAGGCCTCTCTCAGGGGTCTTCTCAACATGTCCTTCCATGGTGGAAGGCCAAGGAAACACTCTTCTCTTTCTTCATACAAGGGCATGAATCCCATTCAAGAGGGCTCCAATCAGCTCCAAATAGCATCCTGCTGAGGATTAAATTCCAGTAGATGAATTTGAGGAGAGGCAAACTTTCAATGGCATTGAATTTGAGGTGCTTTGTGCTCTTATCTGAAAAAAAGAAAAAAAACATGATTGTAAATAGGAAATGCTAAGGTTGTCCTCAAACCTACAATCCTCCTGTCTCAGCCTCCTAAGTACTGGGATTACAGGCATGCACCACCATGACTGGCTGATTTATCTGAATTCTATTGAATATTTTCTTCATGGATGCATATGTGTGACCATTATTATAATTTGTCACTAAAATATTTGAGAAGTATTATAATTCAATAAATACTTTTTTTGTTTTGTATTTGGGTACAGTCATTATTTTATTGTGATAAGGACAATTAAAATGAGATATACCGTATATATTGTAACTACACAATGCAGTATTATATGTAGAAACAGTATTATATTGTACAGCAGACCTCTTGGGCTTATTCATTGTGCATAAGTGAAACTATAACTGTTGCACAGCAACTCTCTATTCTCTATTTGCTTCCCTTGGTTACCACCATTCTACTTTTTGTTTCTATGAGTTTAGTTATTTAAGATACCTCATTTAAGTGAAATAATATATATTTATCTTCTATGACTGGCTTATTTAGTTAGCATAATATCCCACAAGGTCACTCATATTGTTGAATATCACAGGATTCCTTTTGTTTTACAAATCGAATAGTATTTCATTGTATACACACACAGTATTATCTTCATTCATCTACTAATTGACATTTGGGTGTTCCCGTAGATTATCTATTGTGAGCAATGCTGCAATAAATATAGGAATGCAAACATCTCTCTGAGATCTTGATTTTAATTATTTTGGAAATAGGCCAAGAAATGGGACTGTTAGATCATATGGTAGTTCTAAGTTTAATTTTTGAGAAAGTCCAATACTGTGTTTTATAGTACATGCTCTATTTTAAATCACCACTGGCATTGTGCTATGGTTCCAAGGTCTCTACTTTCCTTCCAAATATTATCTTTTGTTTTACTATTTTTAAATTATACTTATCCTAAGATACAATAACTCATTATGGTTTTTATTTCCATTTCCCCGGTAATAAGTGATATTGTGCATATCATTTTATATGTCTTGGCTACTTTAATATCTTTGCTGAAGAAACATCCACATAAAACCCTTTGCCCATTTTTAATTGGGTTATATCTCCTTATTTTTTTGGTTCATAAATGTTCCTTATGAGTTTTTTGAATATTAATCCCTTACCAAATGTATGTTTTACATCTATTGTTTCCTATTCTCTGGATTATCTTTTCACTCTGTCCATTGTTGCCTTCACTGTGCAGAAGCATAACGCAGTCCCACATTATTTTTCCTTATGCTGCTCATGTTCTTGGTATTAAATCCAAGAAATTACTGCCAAAACCAATGCAATGGAATTTTCCTACTACATCGTTTAAGAGTTTTACAGTTTCAGGTTGTATGTTTAAGTTTTTAGTCTATTGTGAGTTAATTTGTATGTAAGGAATAAAATAAGGCTCCAATTTCATTGTTTTGCATTTGGATATCTAGTTTTTCCAGAAGCATTCCTTGAAGACATCAATCTTTCACCCATCATGTAGTCTTGAGAGACTTGTTTAAAATTTATTGACCATATATGCATGCCTTTCTACTGTATCCCATTGCTTTATATGTGTTTTTATGCCAGTATGATACTCTTTTAAGTACCATAGTATTGTAATCTATTTTTTAACTCAAAAAGTGTCATGACTTCATTTTTGTTTTTCTTTCTCAAAATTGCTTTGGTTGTGCATGAACTTTTGGGTTCCTCATGAATTTTAAAATTTTTTTTTGCTTTTGTAAAAAAAATGCCATTGGGATTTTGAGAGGGATTGTATTAAATCCCTAAGATTAATAAAGGATAAAGGAAAAATTGGAGTGTGTATATGGAGACTTCTTGGATAAAGCAGAAATCATATAGTTGGCAATGAAGTGGAGTTTCAAGAGAAAATGGACTGTTATAGGTAGATATAGAATGTTCCCTGAAGAACTCATTTATTGGTGTTTGGGGTTGATGTAATTGAGTCATGAGGGTTATAATCACATCAGTAACATATCCATTGTAATGGATTTATCTGGGTGGTGACCTAGGCTGGTGTGGTGTGGCAGAAGGTGAATCTCTGGGAAGTGTGGCTTTAGGAATTGTGCTTGTGTCTTTGAATCTGCTTGCTTGTTGGCTCTCACTTGCTGGAATCTTCTTCTAAGTTGGGTGGTCAGTCCTTTTGGATTATAGGAGTGAAGATGTTGACTGAGACAGAGAGTGATAAGCTTTAAGATGGCTACAGCATGCAATTTCATCAAGGTATCTTCAGCAAAGTGTGCCCCATCAGACAAGGATGCATTTGTGATTCATTGCAAACTCACGGAAGCTAGAATATTTACATGCAATCCCAGTATCCATGCCTACTCTTGAGCTAGCATAAAGAATAGGATTGTGACAATCAAACTCACATAGGAATCTTAAAAAATAACAAATTTTATTTATAATTTCTAGGGTGCAATCAAGAGGCTTACAAGAAGTAGATACCAATTCAGAAGAATCCATATAGCTTCCTAAACATTTTTCTGTATCAGGCATATGTTGACTGCTGAGAATAAAAGATGTGACCTCTAGATGAGGTTATCAGACATCTTTCAGGAAGAAGTCCTTTAGGCCATGAGAAAGGCTTATGGCCAGATTTTTTTTAGCTTATGTAAAATTTTCCTTGGAAATGGGAAAAATTTGAACACAATAACATAGCTAAATCTTCCAATTAAATTTGAACAAATGAAAATGAAGAAAACAACATACACTATTACAGTTGTGTGCCACTATGCCTGGCTGAAATTCTCTCTCTAGATTGGTGATGCTATCAATGTGGTTTGCAGTTATTTTTTTTTATCCTGCACAAATATCTTTTTGTACTTTCTATTAATACAATCTCACAATAAAGCAAAGCAAAAAAAAAAAAAAAACAATAAAAACAGGAAAGCATAAAGGAAGAAAAAATCTCTTGGGATGTTTGTTTCCTATTTTCTCTGCCCAAAATCTCTCATAGATTTACACTGTTCATATGGCCACTTCACTTTCTTCAGTATTCCTTATGTTTCATAACTTTATGTTCTTTTTAACTAAACTATTTTAAAGAACAAAAAACACTACATAAATATATTGTAGACATTTCCACTTTTGAAAAAAATATTTTTGTCTTAAATGGTAATGGTAGCAAGCAAGCTCACAAAGTTAAATGGTTCTAGTGTCTGTCAACACTGAGAAAACAGCTTCAGTAACAAGAGTGGAACATGACATTATCCCTGACATTCATCTGAGAGTTTGTTGTCCTTTATTCCTCCTGGAAATTGCCTGTACTCCTTTTTTAATCATTTTAATAGACTGAAATAATAAATGCAGAGTGGAATCTGCCAGTTCAAGCATATCATTAATTTTATAATATAATGTATTCAACTGTGCTTTAAGAAATACATCTTCTCTGATCAGTAGGTTTATGACTGTTTATGAAGTTAATCACATTCACTCTTCCAACAAATTTTAAAAAGTCAGATTCTAATTACTTTGGAAAGACAGTTTGCCCAGCACCTTACAAAATTGGGCCCATTTTGTTTTTAAAAATATTCACTTGTGGCTACAGCCTTTTTCTCCTTTGATTACAAACCAATTTCAATGGGAATGAATTCTCTCAAGTTTTCTCACATAACTAATAGGTAAATAAATTTAAAAAGTACTCTTTTAGAAATAATGTGTTTTTATTGTGTGTAAGTTAGTTATGACTGCTGCAACCACAACAAATATTACAGATTGAGAGACTTAAGATAATTATTTATCACAGTTCCAGAGGCTGAGAAGATAAAGGTTCCAGCCAACTCAGTGTTTGGAAAGGCCTTTCTTTCTGGTTTCAGACATACCTTTCTGCTATATTCTTACATGGAAGAGAGGGAGAGAGAGAGAGAGAGAGAGAGAGAGAGAGAGAGAGGAGAGAGAGGGAAGAGAGAGAGAGAGGAAAGAGAGAAAGAGAGACAGAGAGAGAGAAGAGAGAGAAAGGAGAGAGAAAGGAGAGAGTGGAGAGAGAGGGAAGAGAGAAAGAGAGAGAGGGAAGAGAGAGAGGAGAGAGAAGAGAGTGAGAGGAAAGAGAGAAAGAGAGAGAGAGAAGAGAGAGAGAGAAAGAGAGGAGATAGGAGAGAAGGAGAGGAGAGAGAAGAGAGAGAGACAGAGAGAGAGAGAGAGAGAGAGAGGAAAGAGAGAAAGATAGGAGAGAGAAGAGAGAGACAAAGAGAGAGAGAGAGAGAGAGTAATGGTTTGGATTTATAATGCCCCCTGAGACCCACAGAGAGTAAGCAGCCATGTTGGAAGTGGAGCTTTGTAGCTGAGGAATTTGGAAGAACACAAACATTTGGTCCCTAGCACATAGTAATCTGTATTGTAGTTTCAGAAAGACGTGAAATTTTATGGAATTCATAATTTTCAATGAGCTAATACAAGTATTTTTCACAATTGAGTAAATATGTTTGCCTAAATAAGACTCAAATAATTTTTTATAGAATAGTTTTAAGAGAAAGAAAAAAAGGACCCTTTCACAAAGTAATATATCTTGAATTGGTTATTTTCTGGTACACAGAAGCATTTCAAAATGATTTTTGAAAAAATTAAAAATAAACTTAATGACATTTCTCATGATATATTTCATAGTTTCTATCTTTAAGATTTTGAAATCCTATTTTTCTGTGATTTTAAAAATCAAATTCAATAATAAAATATTGATGCTATTATTATAATGGCCTAGTCTTCCTTCCTTCCTTCCTTCCTTCCTTCCTTCCTTCCTTCCTTCCTTCCTTCCCTCTTTCCTTTCTGTACTAGGGATTGAATCCAAGAGCATTCTACCTCCAATCTACACACCCAAGCCCTTTTTATTTTCAAAACAGAGTCTCACTAAGTTGCTGAGGGTCTTGGTAAATTGCTGAGGCTGGCCTAGAGCCTGCAATCTTCCTGTTTCAGTCTCCCAAGTACTGGGATTCTAGGTATATGCCACTCTGCCTGGCTAGCCCAATATTTCTGAGAGTGATATTTGTGATGAAACTGCTTCAAATTCACAGGAAAATATGCATTGGCAATTTCCTATTTAAAATTTAGCAGCTGTATTACCTTTTAAATTATTCAATACCATAAAAATTCAAATGCATCTTATAAAATAAAATATACTAATAGACATGAAAAGCTAAATACAGTATGGACTTCAGTTCATGTGAATGTTATCAATATCAGTTTATTAGTAGGTAACATACTAATGAGAAAGTTTATAATAAGGAAATGAGGTATGGGTTATGTGGGAAATCCCTGTGTTTTCTCTTCAATTTTCTATAAATCTAAAATAAAGTCTATTTTTAAAGACACCATTGAAAGTGAATGCATTCCAAACTCAACCAATAAAGAACTCTTAAAATATGTAATATACATGTGGGATTTAATCATTGTGGTCTGTTTTCTGTTACAAGCCATCTCGTGCCATGGAATGACATAATGTAACTGTCCCACACAGAAGTAGACAGTTCCAGAAATATGGAGAGAACATAAATACATTTGGAGGAGAGAATATGCCTTCTAAAGACAGTTTGCTTATTTAGAGGCTAAAAAAGAACATGGTGATTGATGTTGACATCAACATTCAAGGTAAATATAACACCAAAAACCTTACTATGAACCTGATAATTTTATTTACCAAAAATAATAAAATGGCAAAAAAAACTCCACACAATACAATGGGTTATATTAACAAATGGTGTGACTAGCTAAGAAGGTACATAAATATTTCATTTTACCTAACTTTATATTTGTGACTGTCAGTTAACAAGTACTGCTATTGATATTTTTATGAATGTTTTCATGAAGAGATCTTTGAACATTTTATGTTTCATCTTTACCTGAGTGCATGTGCATGTCAACACTTAACATTCTATTTTTTAAAATATGCTAAATTATGAATTGATATATCTGTAGAACAGAAAAGTGTATTATTTTATTTGATATCTGTAATATGATTTTATTACTCTTAGTAAGACAGTATGTTTTCATAAAAAAATAGACTTCTGCAAGTATTGTACAGATGGGGATTCTTCAACATAAACATTATTAAGACATTGAAGTTTCCCAAAAGTGTGCTTCAAAGAGTAGAGTTTCAGGAAACTGAGAGGAATTTAGAAAAAGAGGTTTTGGGTAGAGTGAGGGAAACTGAGCAAGGTCATGGCAGGAAGTGAACACTTTTCCACCCCTCCTGAGAAACTCCCTGTACCAAGGATCTACAGATAACATTCTTTTATTTATACTTCTATTGGTGCATTATAGTCTCACATCATAATGTAGTTCATAGCGAGAGTGACGTACATGCAGGTAACATTATAAGACAGGAATGCCAATTGTATGTCATGTCCTTTGCTTTTTTGTGCAGAACCACCACTGTGTAAACACACACTTCCACTAAAACCTGTCATGTTCAACAGCCGTGTATTCACAATGCACTTTCTGAGGCACCGGAGGTAAAGACAGAGGGGCTTTGCCAGGGGACCAGGACAGCAGATGTGGCAGCAGACAACAATTTGAATTCACAAGAGAGTGGGCAACCAAGCCATGGGGTGGATTCTGACAGAAGCAGATGGTAGGCAAACCTACTTCCAAGAGCTTCCAGAAGGGTTGGGATGTTTATATGATGAGATTTGGATGGCAAGCACCTACGGCCTGTCCATTTGACTTCCCAGGCTTGTGAGGCCTGAGAAATTTTAATGGAGTCATTAAAATAAAAGGTGACCTACATGATTTGAAACTCACGGGTTTAAGCATAATGTGAGAAACGTAATGTAGCCAACCTCCAATTATACACATCTTCGTGGATTAAACAATGTTGTATAATCCAACAGGTGGGGTTCGCTAAGAAAAACTCCAAGAAACTAAGATGTTCGCAGTTTCAAAACATTTGTCATTTTCTCACTCCTTCTTCTCCCTCTCATTTTTCTTAAACAGAGAAGAAAGTTAGTATTTATTATAACTATCATAAAATTATGAAGAACTAGGTATTTTTAGTCATTTAATATATTGCCTTTTTCAAATTTTGCATAAATACACATGTCATCTTTGACTCTGAAATTTCCATCATCCACATCTTCTTGTTAAACTATTTTTCCTACTGTGTCTTTCATTATAATGTTAGAAAACAGTAAATTATGAGGAGACTTATGATACATGTAAAAGTCAGTTTGCATGTAATAAGGCATCTGTAGCTATTGGAAGAAACAGGTTTGCTATCCAGGTAGTACTGTTGCATTATACTCTGGGATGTGGATTTAAATGCCTACAGCCTAATACAATACATAATTATAAATTTAATTCATTTTCTTTTTCTACTTCGCATGCAATTTTGCTAAAACATAAACAATGATTTTTAAAGCAATTGAGACCAAGACTAAGTTGGAATTCTTGCCGGCATAAGCACTATGGACATATATTTAACTATTTTCTCCTTCCCATATTGGCTTAGTACATTTCAGCTGCCTTATAAATCACTTCCAGGAATTTATGTCAAATATAAATAACTCTACTTCCCACAGAAGAATTTCTGTGTTTAAACAAGTGTACTTTTTCCATAAAGCAAGGTCAAAAAACAAATACAGAATATGATCAATCAAAGTTGTAATAAAAGTTTAAGGTTACCAAGTGTGAAAATACTAAGAAAAATAGAAAGTATTGCACATTTTGTTGGCGGTCTATGATTAAAGAACTCTTCATTTTAGGTTTGCATCTTACTAAAAAGATAACACTTTAGCCCATTTAACAATAAAATTTGTGACCTCTTTTGCCATAGGTAAAATCCAATTTCCTTTTCAGTCAATGAAGTATTATACCAAATGTCTTTCTTCCCACTCAGTTGCTCTCCTTTATGACTCAGAGTTCATAAAGCAATTCCCTAGCCTGAGAAGAAAATAAACAAGCAAATGGTAGCATTTAAGGAGCCCTAGGCTCTACACCTATGATAATCTGCAATCTAACATTTATCAAGCCATAGTAAGTTACAAAACATTTGAGAAATTTATTCCTGGAGGGAGTTGAGAGAGCTCATTTGAATCCACTTTGTCTCATAAAGGAAACATTGTGTTCATAAAACCACAGGAACATTAGAAAAGCAGCTGTTTCCTTTCAAAATAGAGCAGCCGCAGCAGTGTAAATTTCACCAGGGGTATAGCTTCATCAAATGTCCCCTATCACACAAAGTACAATCCAGTCTGTAATTCTAAAACAGAAAAAAATGAAATATTTCTGCATATTTTCTTATCACAACAAAGCCTGTCACATTGGTTACAAAGGAATATTTGTTATATGTAAATTACTGACTTCGAGAGTAAAATTTCATTCTATCTTAATTTTATGTTTAGAATAAAATTTCCTTAGAACACAAGATATATTTTAATTGTTCCCTGAACTTTATTTACTTTTTATTTAAATTAAATGTATTTTAACTGATAAATTAAAAACACAAAATTGTACATATTAATGAGGTAATGTGATGTTTCAATACATGTATACATTATCCTGCATGTAAATAAGATTAAAGATATCTGCCTCCTTGAACAACATTACTTCATGGTGACAATTTTCAAAATACTTTCTTCTACATTTTTGAAATGTACAGTATATCATTGTTTTCTAGAGCTACCATACTGTACAGTAGCACAGAGGAACTTCTTGTTCCTGTCTCCCTGCAACTTAGTACATGCTGATCAGCCTTTCCCCATTCCCCGAGCTCTCCCCAGACTCAGTAGCCACCGTTCTATTCTCAACCTCTATTAGAGCAACTTTTCAAAATTATACAAGACTGAGATTTTATGGTACTTGTCTTTCTGTGCCTGACATATTTCATTTAAAACAACGGTCTCCATTTTCGTCCATGTTGTCACAAATACCAAGAATTCATTTTTGTGGCTGAATAGTATTCTCTTGTGCATATACACCACATTTTGTTTTTATCCCTCATTAGTTGACAGACACTTCAGTCGTTTCTATGTCTTGGCTGTTGTGAATGGTGCTACATGAACATGTGAGTGTGGATGTCTGTTCGACATACTGACTTCATATCCCTCGGGTATATCCACAGGAATGAGATTGCTGGAACATGTGCTATTTCTATTTTTTGAGAAACCTCCATACTTTTTCTGTAATAGTTCTATTAATTTACACTTTTACCAACCATGTGCAGAGGTTCTCAACAACCTTGTCAGCACTTGCTCTTTTTAGTCTTTCTGGTAATAGTGATTTTTTTTTTTTTTGGTTGGAATTAGAGATTAAACCCAAGGGCATTGTACCTCTGAGTCACACCCCCAGCCCTATTTTATTTTATTTCATTTTGAAACAGAGTCTCACTACGTTGCTGAGGGACTACCTAAATTGCCGAGGCTGACCTCTAACCTTCAATCCTACTATCTCAGCCTCCAAAGTACTGGGATTGCAGACTGGTAATAATAATTCTTAGTGGTGTGAGATGAAAGCTCATTGTGGTTTTGACTTGGATTTCTCTGATGATTTATAATAGTGAACATTATTTTCATGTACCTATTGGCTATTTGGATGTCTTCTGAGAAATAGCTATTTAGGTTTATTGCCCGTTTTTTAATTAGGTTATTTGTTTCTTGCTATTGAGTTTGTAGAGTTCCTTATCTATTCTGGATATCAACCCCTTGTCAGATGCATAGTTTATAAATACTTCCTCACGCTTTGCAGGTGGTCTGTTCACTCTGTCTGTTGTCTTTGTTGTGCAGAAGCTTTTTAGTGTGCTGTAATCCCATTTGTCTATTTTTGCTTTTGTTTTCATTGCTTTTGAGGTGCTGTTCAAAGAGCCCTTGATCATCCCGATGTCCTAAAGCATTTCACTTATGTTTTCTTCTAGTAGTTTTAGAGAGGGGTGTTAGAGTTTAATGTTTAAAAATTTAAGTTGATTTTTGTATCCAGTGAGAGACAGGGGTCTAGTTTCAATCTTCTGCATGTGGATAACCAATATTCTGAACACCACTTCTTGAAAACTGTCCTTTTTCAAATGAGTATTCCTAGCACCTCTGCTGAAAATCAGTTGGCTGTTGATGTGTGGGTTTATTTCTTGGCTCTCTATTCTGGTTTTGGTTTATGTGTCTGTTTTTATGCCAAAACCATATTTCATTACTACAGCTTCTTTATATGTTTATATAGTATAGGGTCTCCTCCTCATTTCCTTTGTGTGTGTGTGTGTGTTTGTGTGTGTGTGTGTTCCCATATACATTTTAGAATTTACTTTTTTAGTTCTGTAAAAAATGTCTTTGGCATTTTGATAGGGACTGCGTTGAATTGGTAGATAGCTTGTAATCTCGATTCTTCAAAAGCATGAATGTAGGATATCTTTCCAGTTTTTCCACAAGAAATATTTTTAAAAGGAATTTAATTCCAAAAGCTTTTACCAAAGCATTAATGTTTGCTTTTTGTTGTCAATGGCAGGATTATTTGAGATTAACTTAAAATATATCATTAAAAACTGCTTACTGTCACTCTACTGCCTTCCTAAAAATTACTGTCTCAGAAAATTTAGGTGAGAGATTCTGCCTTTCATGTGTATAAAGTTTGAGATTAACTAAAAGAAAAGTAGCTCTTTTCTTTGCAACATAAATTATAATGAAAACCACAAATCAATGTATATATTTTTAATTAGAAGTTAAAAAATATAGTGTTAAATATTATGATTGATTTCATATGCTATTTGTTATCACTATTAAGCAAATGGATACATAATTAATTATTGAGAATGTTTGGTTTAAAAACCATAAGTTAAATCAGTGCTGTACCAAATTATTATTTGTAACATTTGATGTACATTAATAATGGTTCAATTGTCATGTATTAAAAAGAACTGTGCTGAAATAAGTTAGACCTGATCTTGATAGAACAATAAAGTTATATAAATTAGAAAATAATTGCTTGCATGTAATTATTTGAGTTAAAAGGAAAAGTGAAAAGACTGGCAGTTAAAAGAATGAAAGGTATGTCAATTGAAATTGTGCAGTGCTATTTTCATAGTTCATGACTGCTATCACATTGACTTTCATATTTAAGGTCAGTTATTGAGTTCAAGATACTAAACAAACAACATAAATTGAAACTTGCTCTAAGCTTACTTATGTGCCTTGTTCTGTAAAGTGCTACCGGATAATAAGGTGATAAACACTAGCCTTCTACTGAGTCAGTCCATGCACAGTGCTTATCTCTTTGTTGACATATCTTTAGATGTTCCTTTATTTTTTAAGAGAAGTTGAAGAAGTATAATACAGAGTTACAAAGACAGGACAAAATCTAAATTGGATGATCTACAGATGATATCTATTTTATCTATTTTTAGGCATTGTGAATTCTGCTATTTGATGTGATTCAGTGCAAAAAAAGAAAAAGAAAAAGAAAAGCATACAGTTCAATTACAAATTAAATGAATTATTTCACTACAACATACATATGGCCATGTATTTAGGAACATATAGCAAATTCAGTTGGTAACTTTTTAATATTTTAGAGGGAGAAATTGATAAGTAACAACTGAAAATATTCATGTTGATCAGATATAGCCAAAAAATGAAAAGCCAAAAGATGAAAGCATCCAATGTAAGCTATTCATTTTATCCAAACATTGAAATTCCTAATATTGAAACAGGAAAAAATACATTAGATTCCTTTAGTGTATACATTTCTGTATAAATTTCAAACTATGCAAGATATGTAAGATGCATATAAAACAATTTACCCCCATACAATTTACCCTCACATTGATACACTCATCTAAAAAATTATTAAAGATTGTTTAAGAAAACTTATTTTCTTTTTTTTTTTTTACGGTACCGGGGATTGAACCCAGGGGAGTTCTACCTCCGCGCTAAACCCCTGGCCCTATATTTTATACTTTATTTTGAAACCGGGTCTCACGAAGTTGCGGAGGGCCTCACTAGGTAGAGAGAGAGAGAGAGAGACAGAGAGACAGAGAGACAGAGAGAGAAAGCTGAGGCTGGCCGTGAACCCTGATCCTCCGGTCTCCGCCTCCCAAAGTACTGGGATTACAAGCGTGCGCCACCACGCCCGGCCTAAGAAAACTTATTTTCCTAACTAGTATTTTTAAAATTTTTACATGCACATTTTCCCAAAATTTTCCTTTTTATGTTAAAAAATTTTCAGGAAGCAATTTTCTAATATGGGTCAAAAGTCTTAAAATAAATGAAGTAAATGAAAGTCTAGGAATATGTCTTCAAACTAAATATGGATGTGGCTTGACATTCATTTATGAGATATCACAATATCCCATTATTTCATTATTATAAAAATTAAAAAATAAACATACCAACCTGGTGTGGCGGCGCGTACTAGTAATCCCAGTACTTGGGAGGCTCAGACAGGAGGATCTGGGTTTGCGGCCAGCCTCAGCTACTTAGTGAGGCCCTCTACAACTTAGTGAGACCCTGTTTCAAAATAGAGAATAAAAAATAGGGCTGAGGGTGTAGCTTGGAGGTAGAATGCCCCTGGGTTAATCCCCAGTACCGCAATAAATAAATAAATAAACATACCAATATTTACCAATAGTCCATTAAAATGAATCAAGATACACAAATACAACCTGTGAGAGTGTTGACATGTGTACACAAATATTTTGGCATTCTTCCTTTTAAGAAATGGGGTTTAATTCCTGCTCCTGAAAGTGGAAGAACTTGGTGACTCTTCTAACAAAAGGCATTTGCCAGAAATGATGGTGAGTATCTTCTGATACTAGGTCAGCCTTTCATTTTCAGATCAATTCCTCTGGGATAGATAGGCCAGCTGCATGTCATGAGAACAAGGTGGCAGCTCTGAGGAGCAGTTTATAAGGTGAGGAACTAAAGCTGTTTTCCAACAGCCACCAAGGAGCTAAGGCTTTCTGCCAACAACCATGTGAGTGAGTGAGCCATCAAGAAAATGGGCCCTCTAGCCCCAGTCGAGCCATCGGATGACAGAAACCTCCGCTGCAAACACTTGACGTTAGCCAGGAGGCTGAGCCACAGTTACCCAGGCAGTCCTGGCCTTTGGGCCCAGTGTCTTATCATTACCAATCTGTTGTTAACTCCAGTAAGCTTTGCAGTCATTTGTCCTGTAGCAAAGTCTGTCTAAGCCGTCTCTATTTTGTATACATTTTGCCATGTATACCGATAAGATGGAGTGCTGTTACAACAAATACTCTAAGAGGTGCAAGTGGATTTGGAAGCAGGAAGTGGTTGACAACTGGAAAGACTAAGGCAGATGTTAGTAAGAACTTGAAGCAACTTGACAAAAGCTGTGTTAGAGCTCAGAACTTCAGGAGTCTTCTTGCAAACTGAGGACACGTTATGGGAAATTGCAGGACAGGGTCTCTTGTTCAGTACTGGTAGAAAGCTAAGC
This sequence comes from Glis glis, assembly GCA_004027185.1. Lineage (NCBI taxonomy): Eukaryota > Metazoa > Chordata > Mammalia > Rodentia > Gliridae > Glis > Glis glis. Next base: position 16,835 of record PVJS01014577.1, on the reverse strand, counting down.
AGCCCTGTCCCCAGCAGTTATGTGTAAAGTAGTAGGTGTTCCTCTCGGGTACAGTCCTCTGTGGATCTCTCACGCTTCTGCATATATTGCTGAGCTTACCAAGAACACAGGGTGACCGGAACCATTTCATGTGATTGTGCCTGTAACACACAACAAAAGAATCTACAGTGTGTTTTGTTCCATCAGAACTCTACTGAAAAGCATGTTTCTTATGGCTGACTGTATGTGTGTATATGTGTGTGCATGTGTGTGTGTGCCTGTGTGTATTAGACGCAGAGCCTTGCACATGCCAGGCAAGCACTCTTCCACGGAGCTACATCCTCAGCCCCTCATTACTGGCATCTCCCCCTCCGCCTTTGGGGACTTTTAGGCTTAGCAACCATATCTGTCTTGCCTTTCTCAGAGGCTACAGGGCTTCCTGCCCCTCATTGCGCTAATAAATTAGCCTGTTACAGTTTTGTGGATACTGGAATAATGACAAAGAACTTCACTACTAATGTCATAGGAAGTGGCATGTACACCATCTTTACTTTGGTTCCCTTTTCCCCCAAAGTCCCAAGGTGACACCTGGAGATACCCAATGGATGGCACACGTAAAGTGGGTTATATTGCAGCCGAGAAACCCTGAGCTGGGGAAATCTACTTCTTTTAAAACAGCCAGGAACCAAATGTGCTCCCACTACAATTTGGTCAGTGTTCAGCTTTTAAGGGAAAAGTGCCCAAATGCTATCAGCGGAGCTTGTGCAGCAGTGAAGAGAATCCAAAGTGGTCTCAGTGGTGCTAAGTGGGACCATAATGTGAGCACGTTTGCACATTCCCTTGGAGGTGTACTCGTTACTATTGTTTATATGCTTGCCCTCAAGGAGTTCTCCCAACTCAAGGAATGCCACATGCAGGCATGGAGAGGGACTGTCTCCGCACCCTTCCAACTTGTCCAGCAGAAACAACATAGAACCCAAGCAGGAGAAAGAATCCCAACTGAAAAGATGCAATTGCTGCTGAAATTCAAAGAAATCATTTTCCAGTAGCATAGCACCACCTGCTGGTAAAATCCATAATGCACCACTTTTTTTCTCTTTTTTTTGGACAGTTATCCTGCTTTACTGAAACTGAACTTTTGACCCATTGAGCCCATTTAATGGTGAGGCAACTGAGATTCAACAACTGACAAAGGAAGGGTTCAGTAGTCCTTACTGGGAAGTGGAAATCCTGAATTCGGGAGCACCATCAACCTGGTCCTAGCAATGTCTCAGTTTTACATGCAAAAGTTTAGGAAAATTTTATTCCTCACTCCAGTTAGTTCATAAGGCCATTGATTTACAAAGGTTCTTCTAAATTCCTTGACTTGGTTGAAGATGACTCTTCAAGACAAAAGGTGCTGGTTTCAGTTGGGTGGTAGAGGCATTCCAGCTCCAGAGAGACTCTGGAAGACCACCTGTGCTAAGGGCCAATCTGAGCCGTTAGATGAGTTAAAAGTCCCCGCCCTTGCCTGAAGCAGAAGTCCTGCGCACCTGGCAAGTTATATTACTAACTGTAATCAACAGCAGTGCTATCTGGTCTGCCAGGGGGAAGTCTACAGACTGGCAGTTTAAAGTATTCCTTTTAAGGGTCATAAATCACGGCTGTAGACTGAGCAGTCTGGGTTTCTCATGTGAATGTGCTCAGTAAGAGCTGATGAGACCCTTCTCCACCAAGACCAACTGCAATTCACCTGCTGGTCAGACCTGCATCGCCCCTCTCGCCACAATAGCTCCAGAAGCCACCATCACTCTGAACACAGCAACACGTCTCCCTTGAAGGATGTGCACAGTTCAAGGACTCGTCCTGATGCAAAAGCCACCACTGCAGGGCAGATTGTGACTTTCACAGAATTTGGGGCTGTTTGTTGAATGATGATAAAGCCACACTGAGAGGGGCGGGGTCCTCACCTGTACCTGGAAAATTGATTACACTGGGTTTCAGGCCCCCTTTGGGGTCTACTGTGGAAGACTTACTGCTGTAAACACTTTCCAGTTTAAGGTCTTTCTCTGCTAGTCCTGTCATCTAATTCTTACCACATCAAAGCTGAAGGGACTAAACCCTGTCAAGTGGTCAGCTTGCTAGATCATATGCCATCTGAAAATGATGCACAATTTATCAAAAAGTCTAGAGCTGGGTGCGGTGATACACACCTCTAAACTCAGTTACTTGGGAGGCTGAGGCAGAAGGATTGTAAGTTTGAAGCCAGCCTCGGCAACTGAACAAGAACCAATCAGAAAATTAAGAGTAAATCATTCAAAAGGACTGTAGTTCAGTGGTAGAGCACTTCTCTAGCATGTATGAGACTCTGGGTTCAATCACCAGTACAATGTGGTCACTAAATGGGACTGTCCCCACAAAGAGGAAATCTCCTCTTGGCTGCTATCTGAATAGTACTGAGGATGAATACTCAGGCAGGTCAGGGGTTATCTAGAATATTTTGAGAACTTGGTGTTTTATTCTCATCATTCCTAAGCATGATACATTTTGCTCTGCTTTAATCTCAGCCTCAGAACAACCTGGTAAGTATACCCTCCAGGGGGCAGCTCAGATGAAAGGGGGTTTGGATAAAACAGATGTCTGTAAATTTGAGGGACCACAGATCTCAGGGCATGGTAGCAGGAAGTAGAGAGAGGGAGAGAGCAAGACTCTGCTCTCACATCATGGAGGGCAGAAGCAAGAGTGAGAGGACGGGAGGAGAGACTTTATATAATCCCTGAGGCCACACCCCAGTGACTCCTCCTTAGCAACCAAGCCCCACTTCTAAAATTGCAACCTTGTTTCCATAAGGGCTAGGGGAGACATTTTCAATCCAAACCATTATGTTCCACCCTTTGACCCCTAAACCTCATGGCCACCTCACAACGCAAAATGCATTTATTCCATCTCCAGAGTTCCCACAGTCTTAATCATTCCAGCATCACTCAGAAGTCCCAAAGTCCAAAGTCTCCTCTGAAACTCAAGGTAAATGCTTCGCTGTGAGCCCCTATAAAAACAAAAAGTAAGCAACATACATCCAAGGTACCATGACACAGAGTAAACATTTGCATTCAAGGGAGGAATAGGGCCATAGAAAGAAGAAATGGAGCCAAAAAAATATTGAAATCCAGCAGGGATGCTTTTAATCTGGTAGCTCCATTTCTGGCATCCTGGGCACATGGTGGTGAGATGGGATCTCCAAGGGGCCTTGGCAGCCCTGCCCCATGGCCTGGTTGATTGCTATGGACAGCATACTGGTTCTTCCAGCCTGGCTCCATGGCTTGCAGCTTGTAGCTGTTCCTTGCAATTATCTCATGTTTCTGGCCTGTCTAAATTAGGGGAGTTTTCTTACAACCTTTACTTCACCATCACAGCTTCACAAGGTGCCCCATTTTGGCCTGCTTACAGGGATTCCAACCCTACCACACATTGCATGGCTTCCCAGGATTTCCTTTGAAATCTGGGGAGAAGCCTCCACAACTCCTTTTTTTTTTTCCAGTAAAGCCAGCATTATGTGAGTACCCAAATCAAACACTGGCAGAAAGGTAGCCATGGCCATTTCTATCAGAAGAGGTGGGCCCACCTCCCTCACCACCCTGGCTGAGCCAAGCCCCATCATTGGCAGTGGTGCAGGGCCTGCCTCCATCAAGGCCAGGGGAAGGAATCTGAGTGCCTTTCTTCAAAATGGCTGCCCTTTTTCCATGGTTAAAAACTACCCTGACCTCATTCCTTTGTCTTTTATGCAAATCTTCTACTACCCTGACTGCATTCCTTTCTTTGTTTCTGGTCAAAGCATAAGACCTTCCTTCAGCCATCTTACTTTCTTTAACAGCACCATCTCTCTGGGTCCCAGCTTTGCACATGCCTTTCTGGACAAACTACACAACTATAAAGTCTCTTTGCTTTGCTTTTTGTTCCCGAAATTCAGTTTACAATTTGCTGAATGTGGACATCAATATCCATAATGCAGTTTGGATACATTGCTGTTTTGGGATTTCCTCCACCATTTTAATCCTTTCATCATCCTTTTTTATTTTATTCTTTTATACTTTTATTGGTGCATTATAGTCTCACATCATAATGTAGCTCACAGTGATAGTGACATACATGCACACAACACTTGGTGAGCTCCCTCCCCATTCCCCTGCTCCCCCATACAAGATATTGAGATTTGCATTGGTGTACTCATATGTACATAATGTCAGTGGAAGTGTTTCCTTTGTTAATTCTCCCTCTCTCTCCCCTTCCCAAAACCACTTCCCTCACTCCATTGGAGTTTCTCCTCCATTATCTAAAAAGTCCCTCTTATATCACAATTACTTCCTAGCTTCTCCATATGAGAGAAAACATATGACCCTTCACTTTCTGTGACTTGCTAATCTCAGCTAATATAATGTTCTCCAGGTCTAACCATTTTCCTGCAAATGACATAATTTTTCTCTTGTTTATTGCTCAGCAGAATTTCATTGAGTGTATTTCCCATAATTTTGTGATTCATTCATCTGTTGATTGATACCTGGGTCAGTTCCATAATTTGACTATTATGAATTGTGCTGCTATAAATATGAATATGCATGTATTACTATAATATTTTGATTTCAGCCCCTTTGGAAAGATACCCAGGAATGGTAGAGCTAAGTCATATGGTGGATCCATTCCCAGTTTTCTGAGGAATCTCCACACTGATATCCATAGCGGCTGCACTAATTTGCAATCCCACAGTGTAGAAAAGTTCCTATTTCCCCACATCCTTGCCAGGATTTATTGTGTTTGACTTCTTGATCAGCTTCACATAAAGTTTCAGGACACTGGCAAAATGCCAATAAGTTCTTTGCCAGAATGTAATACATGTGGCATCTACTCCATTTTCCCATGGAGTCCTCTTTGCCCTCCAAAATCTCATGAGTACAGTCTCTACCATCTGCCTTTCTAGCCACATTCTGGCCCTTCCAACCTCCTCTCACAAACCAGTCCCAAAGACTCACAAAACGCATGGTCAGACTTATATGTAGCAGTGATCCCTCTTCTTCGGTACTAATTTCTGTCTTAGTCAACATTCTCACTGCTATAATCTAAAAGACAACTGACTGTACAACTCAGAGGAAAATTTATTTGCTCACAGTTTCCTTGGAGATTTTGGGGTCAGTCCATGTGAGGTCAGGGACCACAGGTCTCAGGGCAGGGTGGTGGGAAGCAGAGAGAGAGAAGCAGAGAGAGAGAGAGAGAGAGAGAGAGAGAGAGAGCGCACACAAGGCTCTGTTCTCACATCATGGAGGCCAGAAACAAGAGCAAGAAAGAAGGAGGAGAGACATCCCTGAGGCTACAGCCCCAGTGACCCCTCCTTAGCAACCAACCCCCACTTCCAACATTGCTACCTTGCTTCCTTGAAGACTAGGGGTACATTTTAAATCCAAACCATTACATCCCATTATAACTGACTCTTTAGACAAAGGAACTCAGGATGAGTAGGGATGACGGAAGAAATGTTGAAGCTATAGTTACTGGGATGGGTCACTCCATTTGGGGGCATGTGAGGGAGAGCAACGACTCTGCCATGTGGAGGAGGAACATGTTATTGCCCAGGAGATGCAAGGCATGGGGTGCTATTTGTGCTCCTCATGCAGCTAGATTCAGCACCATAATGGCACCACATCCTGGCAAGACAATTACATGGCCCACTTGATTCAAGCAGCAGCTACAACTGACCACCTGACTCTGGGATTTGTCGTCACCATCCATGTGCTGTGAAAATACAAAAGCACCAGAGATCAGAGACAGACAATAGCATCTTGCTGTCTTGATGCCGTCCCAGGGGCAACCCCTGACTGGGGACCCTCCTCATATGTTTGCAAACACATGGACTGACCTGACATTGCTTGTGTCCCTCAAACTGATGCAAAGTCATCTGCTCTTTCTAATGTCCACTCTACCTTGCAAGGTATTCAGGATTGCGACTAATCTCCGCCACTACCCATGTGACTTAATCAAACCAATGAAAGTGTATGTGATTCAAAGTGCGTTTGACAAATCCTAAATAGGATTAGTGATTTCTGCCCCTTTGGGTTATACTCTGCTTGTATATAAAGTGAGCTGGACATGGAATAGTTTCACTAGGGATGAGGGTTGCTTATTGTTCTATCAATTGCTCCCTGTAATTATTGGTAAATACACCAGAGATCAGCAGGTTTTTCTAAATTCCATTTCCTGGGTCATAATGAATAGATTGGCCTCAGACTATATCATGATTAGTCTGAAGTAAGACCTGTTGGTACCTCTGGGACTTATTATAGTTGAGTGAGGACCAGAGGGCAGGAAGATGACGTGGTTAAGGTCAATACTGCTGCTGGCCGTCCTGTTTATAACAACCTTCATTAAATTCAATGAGACAAGCAGGCCTGAGCCTCTGGGTACTACTCATAACTGAGAAGTTGAGACGTTATAATTACTTTTCCCCTATTGCTAACTAGAAAGTTTAATTGTATACCTGTGTGTGCTGTTCTTACTTAGATTCTAGTAGGTGTCTCTTTATCCCTGAATTAAAAAAACACAATAACTATTATATAGCTTTAGGCTATTTCCTCCTATATTGACAAATTCTTTAATCTCCAAATTCAGGTGTCTAAGTCTTCTTCTATAAAACTGTGGTTGTCTTAGTGTGATTTGACCTCTTCTTTCTGGATCTCTTGTTCCATTTTGTACAATTATAATGACTTATTTCATTATTCTCTCCATTGAGAGAGGGAGAGAGGGGGAGAACTCCAAGCTTGAACTCAATGTAACTAACTTACATTTCTGTAACATTAATTTATCTCTTTAGTGTTTGGGCCCAGATGTATGTATGTGTATTTATTTACTTATTTATTTATGGTGGGTACAGAATCCCGGGATGCTCACCACTGAGATACACTCCTAACCCTTTTAATTTTTTTTTTTTTTTGAGACAAGTTCTCATTAAATTTCCCAGGCCAGACTTGAACCTGTGCTCTTCCTGCCTCATCCAAGTACTGGGACTATAGGCTTATGCCACTGCATCCTGCTGGCCCAGATTTAAATTATACTATTGCATTTTTATTTCACTAATATATAACATACCTTGTAGGATTTTGAGATGACTAAGTAATTAATATAACAGAACATATTTTAGTGTTAGCTCTTTTAACTTTCATCATTAATAGTGCCTTTTATTTTACCTCTTATCGGGATTTTTTTTCATTTGTTTATCTTTCATCTCAGCAAATGAGTTCGCAACTCCAGTTCTTTTCTCTTGTTTTTGCAATCACATTTACTTGATAATAAAGAAAAAGCAAAAGCTTTGAAAATTCTATTTGTCATCCTTCAAAGTGTGGTCTTTCTCTGCAGCAAGGATCCTGCACTTTAATCTGCTTTGTTATGCTGTATTTTTTTTTCATGGTCTGAAATCAATGTATTTCTCATTCTAGAATGAAAGGGAAACATTTCAAGTGTGGTACGTGTTCGTGAACAATATTTGCAAAGTTATGTTGAATAACCACAAAGTACATCTATTTATCATTTAGATTTCAGCTTTGACCCACTCTTAGGGAAAACCTGGCTGACCTGCTCAAATTGAGTTACACATCCCTAATTCCTGCTTCTGTAACAGTGTGTATTTGTACTTTCAGACGTCTCCCTGATGGTTTACAATAATCACGTGATTGTCATTCTATAATAGGACTTGTACTGGGATGACAGAAACTGTTTTGTTCAATAATTTGCCCCCAGTACCTTGTACATTGACTGGGGGCATTGTGAGCCAATAGTTTACATTGTTAGGATGCATGGAACTGATTTGAATTCAATGGAGTTTGATGTGTCAGTAAGAGGGATGAGGAAAGTCACAGATAAGAAGAATCTTACTACAGCAATTTTATTTCTATTCTTTTTCTTCTGTGTATTTAGTTATTGTGCTGAAATGAAGACCAGATTTCACTTGGAAGTTTTCTTTAATATGATCTTTGCACAGGAAGACTGGAATAAAGCCCAAAACATATATTCCTCTGCCTTTTGGACTGCTCTCACCCTCAGCCTGCTTTCCATCCTACAGATAATGAGTTGGAGAAGTTATGGCATGATCTCATCTAATTAGAACTTTAAGGATTTCTTTGTTTTTGTTGTTACCTAACTCTTCCTTCTCTTCTTCCAGCAAAGCAATGAGCACCACCAGAATATTTTCATATTATACATATTTTTCATTATTTTCATACATAAGAGGCAACTAATTTTATAAATACATAGACATTTTGGTTTTACAAAAATATAAGCAATTGCATTATATGTATATTTTTATATCTTACTTTTCTCATTTTAAACATTTATAGATCACATCTATAATTCCATCCATTTTTCACTCTTGCAAGCTGGACAATTCTTTTCTATGCTCACTTTTCTTTAAGAATTTACTAAATACAGACAATAAGAACTAATTTATCCTACTAATATCCTACTCCCCACCTCGTCCAAAAAGCTGCAAAAAGCTGTTGTCTGACAGCTGTTGAGATTTGTAAAGGAGGGGAAATAGCTATTAATAAAATATGATATGGGTTTACCACCCAATACCTATTTCACATTAATCTCCAGTGTTCATTCTTTTATTTTTTGTTTTGTTTTTGTGGACAACAGATGCTGGAAAGTTGTAAAAAATACCATAGAACAAAATATGATGAAAAAGATTTACCTTACCAAATAATAAATTTAGAACAATGAGGACAAAGCTATTGCCATAGGTCAAAAGAATATCAAGATAGAGTGACTGTTATCCCAGTACTTGGGAAGCTGAGACAGGAGGATTCCATGTTCCAGCATTATAGCCATTCTATCTTAAGGTAAATCTTTTTCATCATGTTTTGTCCTATGGTATTTTTTGACAACATTCCAGTATCTGTTGTTGTCCATATAAAACTTGAAGTAATTAACTAATTTAAAATGTAAGAGATATTTTTATAGAGTTTAAATAATTGGATAAGGTCAACACACATTATGGAGGGTCATCTGCTTTACTTAAAATCAACTAAATGTAAAGGTTAATCACATCTACAAATACTTCACAGCAATCTAGACTACAGTTCACCAAATAACCATAAACCAGCAATATTAACACATAATACTAACCATCAGAGTAGGAAAATAAATACTGCTGGTGGAAGCAACTGAGGTTTAGAGTTCATTTTAATGATGCATACTGTTGCATTAGCAGCCTAAATCAAATGTTTAGGATTTTCATGTGTAACATGTTTCTTCTGTCTCTATTCTATTTAAGATTGTTATTCGGAATGGCTTTCTTTAAGCATATGTTAAAGCATCAGGAATGTTTAATCATCAATTTGATGATACTATATGTTTTGATAATTTTTCTATTATGATACTATCCTTCCATTAAACAAATTAGGTTATAAGTATTTTGCCACTTTACTTGACTTTATTCTGTAGCAATTTATTTCAAATTTATATATATGTATATATATCTGTAAGATGATTTGTGATTTTCCATTTAATGATACATATTAGGTTTTGATACACTTTTTCAGTCCATATAAATTAGTATTTCTGTGGATAGTTAAGTAACATTTCTTTTTAATTTATTTAATGAACCCAGCTATGAAACCATCCTTCGTAAGTTAATATTAACTTATCTAGTAATCAGTCTAGTAAAGCTTTACAGTTCATCTTTAACAATTTGGTAACTTTGCTGGGTGAAGGTATCATCCATTTCACTAATTCTTTAATTTGTTTTATAGATTCATGGGTAGTGGATTACATCAACATAATTTAATCAGTCCTTGTGTACCTGTGGTGTACTCTTTCTCTTCCCTAATGTAATACACTTTGCTATTCATCTTAACTTTTATTTTGAATGAACTCTCCCCCAGCTGATTTTGGTTTATGTTGAGTTTTGTGAGGTAAGGACATGGAATGTTATTTTAATTTTTGGAAGCATTCTTCCCCTCCCTGTCCCTGTGAAAGGATCATGTACCCCCACCCTGTCCTGTGAAGTCCAGTGCCTCTTGGTAAGTGATGTGTGTGTCACCGGTCACGTCATCAGGCATAGCCATGGGGTGGATTTGGCTGACATCTGCCTAGAAAAGTGTTTAATGCAGTTTCATGGTTGCTGTTTCTCTGTCAGCTTCTCCGTGTAGTTGCTGGTATCTCAACCTGCGTCCCAGGCCTCAGCCCCTTAGCCTAGAGAAGAGCCACAGCCAACACAGCCTCCTATAACATTAGAAGGAAACCTTATGTCTCAGAGATAATGGACTTATTTTTTAGGGCAGCAAAACTTACTTCTATAAGATAAATATTCACCCTGATTATTTTCAATCAATTTTGAATATAAAAGCATTGAAAACATTCTCAAGGCAGAGGTCGACCAGTTTATTATTATTATTATTATTATTATTATTACTGCTTATTATGGATACTCCCTTTCAATCAACTTTCTTAAAGACAGTAATTTCAGAGCATTTCAATTTAGATTAAGGAATTTAGATTATTTGTGGAAGTGTTTCTTATTTTAAAGTAGTTCAAATTATCATATTTTTACAATTTATCTCTAAGTTTATTGAATTTATGGCACTGATTGTAGCCTTTGAAATATATTCTTTTTAGAAAACTTTAAGGCATTCTTTGTAGCCAACTTCATGATAAATTTTGTAAATATTCCTCATATACCAATAAATTATATATATTTAATATTCATTGAATTCAAAATGAGATATTTATGTCTGTGTGTAGTTTATTATAGTGTTCAGCTCCTATATGTTCTCACTTATTTATTTGTAGTAGGCCTTTCTAATTTTGAAAAAGATATATTACATTCCCTGAGTACTACTCTATTTTATCAAGTTTCCTCTGCATTTCTAATAGATCGGCTTTGTGTTTGGAATTTTAAGTGGTTTGGTGCGTACACTTTTATGAGGAATAATCTTTCAAGCAAATTGACTTTTATCATTACACAAAATACCCTTTTTCTTATTTAAGATCTTTAACTTAAAAGAACATTTTAATTTCTCCCTGCTTTAGCTCACCTATCATACCTAGCTTTTGAAAAGACTGTGTACTATTTATAGTAGTTTATTCTTCATTGCTATGTGACTATTCTATATTAACAAATTTTGCTTAGTCTGATGTTTAAAATTTTAAGCACCATCACTACATAAACCACATATAAAGTTTCTTTTTGACAACTTTTTTCTTTTTATCTTCCCTTAAAGTGTCTATTTTGAGCCACTTATTGTTGGTAAGGACATTTTATGAAGCATTTTTCTTAAATGAGGAAATTAAAACTGTATATCCCTGGTGTTTCTTTCACCCAACAGGTAAGTGCTAATTTATCTGCCCATACATTCAATGGTCCTTTTTTCCCCTCAGTCGTCTACTGATATTTTTTAACTACCAATTTTAATATTTTCCTTTGAAATATAAGCAAATTATCCCATCTATTTGGAAGCTACCAATTAAAAAATGTTTGATATTCAGAAGTCATGGTAGATTGCCTGTCTAGCTCTCCATGCACCAACACACACACACACACACACACACACACACACACACACACACATCAAAACCCAACTTCTTTTCCTTGTTATATGCCTAATTAGAGTCTAATTTCCCAGCTCTTCTAGTAATGGGGAACTTCCAAGTTTTTACCAACAGCAAGTGATTGCAAAGTTGTGTGCAACCTCTTTTTTACATATGTACAAAGGAAATTGTTGCCATTTTTTAAATTTCTTCTCACCACAAGCTGGGGCACAGGGTGACAACCAAACAGAGGATGACAGTATTGATACAATATGGCAGAAACCATCTCTGCTGGCCTGTGAGAGGGGAGTGAACGTCTGTGCTGCTTCACTTCTCTGTTTTGCTGCGGGGCAGAGGAGGTAGAGGATGGCTTCTTCCTAGTGGTTTATAGAGTGTGAAGTGTATTATTTTGATAAGTCAAAACACTTATCAATGTAACACTAAGGTGTACTTCTCTCAAGCAATGGTGTTTAAGACACCAAATTATACAGGTAGTCACTGTAGCGTTCACTGTCATGTACTCACAAGAAAAGGGGGGAACAAGTTTCACTTATGTCATTGAGAAAAGAGTAGTAATTATTTATGTTACCAACCTTCAACCCTTGTGTATATGTCTTTTTAATATTCTGCGTGAAAACATGAAATTTGCATGAAACATATCTACTGTGTACAAACCCCAGGAAAAACACCTGTGTGCTATACCAGCTTTTCTCGTGGAATGTATTTCGTACTTGAAAGAATGACTGAATGACAAAGTATGATTATTCAAACTTGATTATTTGGCAGAAAGAAAACAACTAACAGCATTTATTGAGGATGATGATTAAATGTGAGCTTTCAGGGGAAATTTTGAATTTCAAAAATTTTTGTTTCCCAGTAAGAGGAAAAGCTTCACAATACTCAATCACTTTTTAGAAATGAATTAATGTGTATGTGTATCTGGATTTCGATATTGTATAATGAAATATGTAACTATTTGGAAGACCCATACTTAGACAATATTTTCCAATGGTCAATGAATAATGTTACAAATCCATACATGGATAAATGATCTGTTATAGATAAAGGTGGAGACACTACATAGCAACTAACTTGTAAGGAAAATTTCACTCATCAAATTTGATATGGTGACAGAAAAAGAATATCAACAATTATCTGAAAAAGTTTAAAACACATTCGTTTTCCAAGTATATATATATATATATATATATATATATATATATATATACTAATGCATTTCTATTAGATGCAGAAAAAGATATGAAATCCAGGTGTTCTCTGATAAACCAGACATTAAAGAAATTTGCAAAAATAGGAAAGAATTAGCCGGGCATGGTGGTGCACGCTTGTAATCCCAGTACTTGGGAGGCTCAGACAGGAGGATCCAGGTTGACAGCCAGTCTCAGCTACTAAGTGAGGCCCTCCACAATCTAGTGAGACCTTGTTTCAGAATAAAGAATAAAAAATAGGGCTGAGGAGTGTATCTTGGAGGTAGAATGCCCCTGGGTTCAATCCCCAGTACTGCATATAAAAAAATAGAAATGAATTTCATTTTTTCCCCTAACTTGTTTGGGAAAATATAGCTCTTTGGGGTCATTAATGGTACCTATGATGGTAAAGAGTTTTTTTTTTTTTTGTGGTACTGGGGATTGAACCCAGGGGCATTCTAACTCCGTGCTACACCCCCAGCCCTATTTTTTTTTTTATACTTTATTTTGAAACCTGGTCTCACGAAGTTGCGGAGGGCCTCACTAAGTAGAGAGAGAGAGAGAGAGAGAGAGAGAGAGAGAGAGAGCTGAGGCTGGCCACGAACCTAGATCCTCCGGTCTCTGCTTCCCAAAGTACTGGGATTACAAGCGTGTGCCACCACACCCGGCCAAGAGTTTTTAAATACTAAAGCACTAATTTGCCAAAATGCTAGTGCTGGAGAACTGCATGTCTAATCTTTGCTGAAAATAATACCAAATAAATAAATGAAACCTTCGAGGATGTATGTACATGTGTTCTGTTTTGTTTCACTAATTAATTAGAGCAGTCACTGAACCTATCTAAAACAAGGACTTAAATTGATTTTAATTGATTTTTAAATTGATTTTGTCTATTTGATTATTACCACTGTAGCATCATTTCCCCTAGCTTCTTATAGAACTCATAGTAACCTTTACTCATTCTATTTTTAGCTTATTTTTGATGATATATTTGTTTTAAATTCTACTGAATAAAAGGTTGAAAACCTTTTATTCAGTAATCATGTTCTCAGTATATCTGTTTCTGACTCTCAAATCAGAAAACAATGATTGTAGTCACAAAGTGGGTATTTATGTTCTAACTGTACTTCCTTCTGTTCTCAGTGGATTGAGGGGCTTGTTGGTTGATTGTTTTCAATTGTTACTCCTGTTCTTTCTATTGTGCTTTCTTTGACGCTCCCTGGTTAATGGGTTTTTCTCGGGGAAGTTAGTACTTTACATCCTCTTGACTCAGCCCATGCTGAGGATTGTTTCAGCATCTTGGTATTCTATCAAGGGGCAGCTTGTCCCTATGTGTGTGAAGTTCTGCTCCTGGGGCAGTGAAGGTCCTGTGTCAGTATTCATTTATGACTTCAGGAGAAACTGTCCCTGTTCCTAACTCCTCATTCTTCATTGAACTCACTCTTGCTCTCTGATACTGCGACAATTCAGAGATTTCAAAAGCTGAAAAGACACCATAAGGCTGCCTAGGAGTGGAACTTAGATCAAGGGAAAATGCTGTACTTTTTCCTCACAGAAAAGCCACACTCTTTCTAGAAACCAAACCTTAGGATTGGGATCCCCACCTTGTTGGAAGAGTTCTTGGTTTGTCCTTGTGCTTTTGTAGGATTCCCAAAATGGCTGGGACTTCACACTTTCACACCAGCTCTTCCTGATTTTATATCGTAGCCACTCTTTTGTTTGTGAGAACTCTATGTCCACATCTCTCATCCAAAATCCTTAAACCACCAGACGTCCAAAAACTAAGTCCTTTTAGCAGCAAAACTTGGGAATCTACATAGGTCCCCACATAGAACTATGCAGGTGTTTGTTGACAGAGTAATGTCCCAATCTCTCTCACCAGAGTTTTATTTAAGGTAAATTATAGGTACTCCATTGTCTTTCTAACATTTGAAAATTTGCTTCTTTCTGACTTACCTGGCCCCATCCATCCAGTGTTGAGCCTCGCACGTGCGTCTCCCCAGATTCTGTTGTTCTTTGTGGTCTTTCACTCTTTGCCATGACTTCTGCTTTCTCATCATCTTCCTCAGCCAGACTTGATGGGAGGTATTTTCCTATCTTGCTGCAAGACTGAGTTTTAATTGGCCTTTGTTACTCACATTTATTTTTAATTTTACTGCTTGCTGCTTAGAGTTCAGAAACATTTTCCTTTCAAACCTGTTACAACTCCTCACTTGCATTCACTTTCATTTATGTTTACAAACCATCATGAATTGCCTTCCCTGCAGCCTCTGGTCACATTGACCTCACCATCTGCCACCGAACCCCAGAGCCAATGGTGCATGTTTTAGGTTTATATTCATGGTTTCGTTCTTCTTCCAATACTAACTTTTGCATCGACACCAATAGGTTTGAGTATTTCTCCTCCTCCGGCACACAGGGGGTCTACCTAAGCTTGATAGGTTCCGGGTTGATCCTTAGGCACGCGACGTGAAGGAGCGGCCATCCTTTGGGACAGTAACTGTTGCTATGCCAGGGAAACAAGGGGCTTGGAAGGAGCTCTCACCAGCCAGTGACAAAATTCTCTGGTCAATTCACAAAGCAATGGCCTGAGTTCATCTCATGGCCCCACCCACCACAAAGGAGCAGAAAGAAACAATGCACATTTTCCCAGAAAAGAAGCAATCAAAGATCAGATGGAAAGTGTTAACAAATACTTCAGAGTATAAGCCAAATGTTTCCTACCTTCTAAAAGTCAGAGAATTGATGAGGAGGGCTTTTACAGGTGAACCTCATACAAGTATTTGTGAGTTTTATAACATATAACTAGTATAGTTATTTGATGATTCATCATCTAAAACTCACATTATATAAGGGGTATTTGTTAAATAGTTGTGTGAAGTATGAAAAGACAGTGAATAAGACAAATGACCACCTTCATTTCGAATTAGTATGCAAAAATCTTTATTCACAACAAAATTTGGTTAGACACCAAGGTAGATTTATTAAAAGATCATGTCATTTCTGCTAATGATGTGGTTGAATGTTGTGTAACATCTGTTGTTCACAAGTTCCAACTACTCATTGGGATTTTTGCACAGATTATAGATTATATTATCAAGATTTAGAAGGATGAACTATTTAACTGAACAAGTTAATATTATCCTAATTAGAAAATTGTTCATTATGTATACTAAGGTTTAAATCATTAACCTTTTCAAGAAAACTTGCTTTAAACATTTTAGTTATCAGTAACTTCTCTAGTTGAATAGTCTCAAGCTTCAACCTCAAGCACACAATTGAATCAACTGAAACATTTGTATTGTCCTTACATTGTGAATTTCCTCATGAAAGAAAAACCAAGCATCTTTAGTATATTTTGAATTTTTTTAATTCTCTGCATTATTTCTAGCTCTTCTCACAGTTATTGCTCTCTTGCTCCTGAACCATTTATGCATAACATCAAAACCACTTTCAAGAAATGGGAGAAACATTCATATGAGTGCAAATTCTCTCTATATACAATAATCTCACAAAACATATCATTTTTCTTAATCTAAGGATATATTTATAACATATTCTTCTTAGAAATTGGGAAGAAAATGAGTACCTTCAACATTATAATCATGTAATCACATTCCATTATCTCCAATTATATAGCAAGAACAGTATACTGATAACTATACTTAAAATTGATTACATAGTAATTTGGAACTACTATTAATAGGAATAATACTTTTTTATCAGTCAATTGTTTTCTGAAGGTGAAACTGATTTATTTCCAAAAGTTAACACATTTGTTTCTTTAAATACAGGCACATCATTTGATTTATGAGAGAAGGGTCATATGTCTTTGCTAATATGTGCAAGCTAGGGAGCAAGGAAGATATGAAAGGGCCTCCATTCAACAGTGGAGAAGCCTCAGTGAAGTCAGGGAACTGATCTAAGAGAAGGGGAAGGGGAATAATGAAGTTCATTAAGGGAATTTCTACCATCGACCATATTAACATATGAGAATATACCAATGTCAATCTTAGTTCTATGTGTTGGGGGGGAGGAGAGCGGGGGCACCAAGTGCTGTGTGCATGTATGTTAATGTCAATTTGATTTCCATTGTGATGT
>PVJS01014576.1:0-40168 GCA_004027185.1 Glis glis | reverse complement strand
TGTGAATACACACACACACACACACACACACACACACACACTCACACACACACACGCTATGGTGTTCTACAATCATGGCATTCTTCAGGAGTTTCTTGGCTTTTTAGAGTTCTTTGCTCTTCCAAAATAATTTAGAATACATGTAATCAACCTTAAAAACTCTGTTTTATTTCATTCTAAACAAATTGAGCTTATAAATTATTTTCAGGAAAATTTATGTATTTAAAATATTTAGTTTTAGGGAGGCATCATGGCATATGCCTGTAATCATAGTATTTGAGAGGCTGAAACAGGAGGATCTCAGGTTCAAAGCCAGTCTAGCAACTTATTGAGGCCACATTTCAAAATAAAAAATAAAATAGGTCGAGGGTGTGGCTCAGATGTAGAATTCCTTTGGGTTCAATCACCAGTAATTCACACACACACACACACACACACACACACACACACACACAGTCTTATACACAAATGGTATGCATCTATTTTGACCTGTTTTTACACATTTAAATTATTTTTTGCCGGGCGTGGTGGCGCACGCTTGTAATCCCAGTACTTTGGGAGGCGGAGACCAGAGGATCCGGGTTCGCGGCCAGCCTCAGCTCTCTCTCTCTCTCTCTCTCTCTCCCTGTCTTTCTCTCTCTCTCTCTACTTAGTGAGGCTTCTGCAACTTCGTGAGACCCGGTTTCAAAATAAAGTATAAAAAATAGGGCCGGGGGTGTAGCGCGGAGGTAGAATGCCCCTGGGTTCAATCCACGGTCCGCAAAAATAAATAAATAAATAAATAAATAAATAAATATAAATAAATAAATAAATAAATTATTTTTTTCATTAGGATTGGGAGGCTGAGACAGGAGATTCCCAGGTTTGAGACCAAAAAGCAATAACTTAGACCTGGTTTAAAAAATATATATGTTTGAGATGTTGCTCAGAGGTAAAAGCCCCCTTGGTTCAATTCCCAGTACCACAAAAAAAATTTCTATGTCTTGCATTCTTTATGAAGTTCTGAATGTTCTATATGCAGTAGTTTTGTTTCTATTATAAATGTCATTTTTGCATAGTATTTACTACTTGTTGCTATAGTGTAGAAGTATGAACTTCACTTGTATGTTAATTTTTTTATTTAGTATCCTTGCAAAACCCTACTAATCCAAAACCACGTTCACCTTGTATTCCTAGTCACTACTTGTGGAAATTTTTTTCTTCTTTTCAAATAATTTTATCCTTTGATTAGTTTTCTTGCTTCATCTCACTCAGACTTGCAGAGATTATTGGGTTCTTCAGACCCATCAGAAAACTGTAGATAATAGTTTCTAATTTCAATTTATTTTTTGGATTTAGAAAGTTCTTCTTGCTTTCTTCCAGACAGATTGAAATGCCAAGTTTTATTCGTTTATGTCTTTTACCCTCAACTCTCCTTCACCACACACATACTTTCAAAATATAGAGGCTATAACTCTTCTTCTGTGTTTTGAGTGGTTTTCCTAGATTATATCATAGATACTTAAATTAACTAGGTAACCATCTTCCCAAATAGTATTATAAACTGAGAATGATTTAACCATTCTCACAAGTTTTGTTCTTTCTTTGTACCATATTTCTTTTGTAAATTTTTAGTAATTCAAGGCTAATATTTTTTGTTCATATTATAATTCAGTAATTCTTAGTCTATATCTACTCTTCTTTTTAATCTTTCCATTGAGTTTTTGGGTTTAATTAACATATTTCTCACTGAAATATTCTATTGAGTTCTTATCAAATTGTTCTGGTGATAGGCTTCATATCTGCATACAGCTTTATGTTACTTCTTAATTTGATAAACATGTAAGATATTCTTACAGTTTTCATGTGTAATTCCAATATCGCAAGTGTGTTAATATCTTTAGAATTTCCAATTTTGCTGATTATGTTTTTTTAAATCATATATTCATGGTGCTTTTGAGATTATATTCATTGAAACTTACCTCTGAGAATCTTTGAGGTTTTTGTTTTGGGTAATTTCCCAGAGAACATTGATTTTAGTTAATAAAAGATACCTTGGGCCCTTATCTTCCAGGAATGTTTTAAATTAAATTCATAAAGGATTCCCCCATAGCTATGTAGGTGGTTTTATTCCATGTTCAAACCCTTCATGAGAGTTTTCATTTTCATATATTTTTAACATATATATGCTCTATTGGAGAAAGGTACATTCTCTTGCTATAACTTACTCATTTCTTGATTTTTGTTTTGTAATTTAGAATTCCACTGAAACTTTTTCCCTTTCAAGGACTTGCAGTGGCTACCAAACTAGCTTTTTACACAGTGCATCTCAACATTTTACAGCCAACGTCAGAGAAGAGTGGAGATTACCAGGTACCTCAGGTAGCCATCTGCTTTGGGACTTGTTTAGCTCTTTGATCTGTGCTTTTTTCATATTTTTGACATTTAATGATTTTCTATGTTGTGTTACTTAGCCATGTACAATCCATGCATAGTCTTTGCCATAGCTAATGTATGATGATTAAATAGAACTTGATATTTTCCTGTTCAAGTCTAATTCATGGCAATTCCTGTCTTTTACATAGAGACAGTGAAGTGTCTCTTAGTTGTTGTAACAGTAAAGTATTATTCAAATGAAACCTATTTTAAGCAAGTATTTCAAATATTCTGACTAGATTTTTCCACAGTGTTTTTAATTAATTAATTAATTAATTTATTTATGCATTGTAATCATACATCTTGATGAATTTCAGGGTGGTAGAAATATACATGCACACATCAGTCAATTAGCCTTATGTTATTGTTGAGCATGGTGGTATAGGCCTGTAATCCCAGTACTGGGGGCTCCGATACAGGAGGATCACAGGCTCAAGGCCAGCTTCAACAAATTAGTGAGGCTCTCAACAACTTAGCAAGGCCCTGTTTCAAAATAAAAAATAAAGCAGGACTAGGAATTGAGCTTAGAGGCAAAGTGCCTCTGGATTCAATCCCAGTACACGCAAACAAAAATGTGCTATTAATTATATTTTTATGTTTATTACCATCATATTTGATTGATAACAGAAACATAAGAAGCCAGATGCTACACTGTACATGAAGGACAGAAACTCAGTGAAATCTCCTCATTTCCTAACAGAATAACTTTGAAGTCAATATCATGAATATTTGAGCAAGGCCATGCTTGTAGCTAACAACCTGAGGAGTCCCATCTATAGTAAGTACTAGATAATACTATGCAGTATGTACTAGATAAAGTCTCAAAGTAGTGAGAGGGGTATGATACACAAAGGGTGATATCATAAACTCAAGGAGAATGTGGGTAGTTTTAAAACATAGATTCCAAATTGTTACTGCTGCATTTTGGTTTCAAACACAATTTTAAAGACATTAAAGGAGGGTCAAAACTTTATGTGTTTCATTCCAAGATTTTTATGTTGATCAAAAGAAGCATAAGTAAAAATAATAATTAGGAATTACATTTGAGAAATCCTAATAATTATAGTATCCTATAATACATTTGAGTCCTACATGGTTTCTTGAAAAATATTCCCTCCCCAGAGGGAATAATCTAGAGATTAGATGAATAATGTAGTGAGAATATCCTATAAATTATAGAATTCTACACACATGCAAGACAATTCAAGCCTAATGACTTTCTTTTTTCCTGTTTTTCTGTCTCTAGTTTCTGTAGACAACTGTTTTACTTAAGCTTGTATCCACATGATATCAGGAAAAGTAACAATTTACCAGTGATCTGCCTAATTCAAAACATGAAGATACAAATCAAGTAAACAAACACTATGGAAAATCTCTTATTTTGTAAGCCATGTGCTTGCACATAATGATTGCCATCTTCAAATCAAGCAACAAACACTGAATAGTAAACGCTGGGAGAGCATTATGAAATGGCAGCTCAGACCTTTGATATCCTGAGGATTACTGGCTCAGTAGAATAGGCTTTTGCTTTTGTTTTGTATCTGTTTTAAAGAGATGAGAAGACAAATGAAGGTGAAATATGTATAGTGATAGGGGAATTATTTTAGAAAAAAATGGTACTAGGGATCAAACCCAGGGAGTTCTACCTCTGAGCTACAACCTCAGCTCCTTTTTATTTTTTATTTTTTTAATTTTAAATCAGGGTTCCATTAAGTTACCACATGCTGGCCTGGAACCTATAATAGTCTCATCTCAGCTTCCCAAGTGCTGGTATTATAGGTGTATGTGTCACTTCACCCAGCTCATTAAAATATATATTTTTACTAAAAAAATATGAACATGCTGTTTGTGTCATGTACTGTTGGAGCAACAATGAAGTACTACATACAAACTTGCAAATGAGAAAATAGTACTGCAACCTAAGATTCTTTCTATAAAAGGAGATTTATAAAGATCTTAATAGACTTCTATTTATGGTAATGTGTTTCCTTTCTACATATTTGCGATGAGTCTCTTGCCAGAAATAGAAACACCAGAAAATATGAGAAAACTCTTAAAAGCATCAAGGATAGTAAAGAATTACCAGGTCAAATCTAAGTGAAGGTAGGACACAAGAAAGAAATAAGAACAGTAAAACCATGCTGTCGTACGTGGTTGCCAACCCTGGGTAACTGAAACCATAGTTTACAAATACCAGAGGGCTGTGGGAAGCACAAATAAAGTTTGGGCCAATGAAGTTGGAGAATATCAAAGGACAGAGATTCTGCCCTATGAAACTGATGCCCAAAGATAGATAATTTGGTATAAGAATAAACCAGAAACAACCAATCCAAATACATGTGTTACAAGAGTTGCGTGCGTGTATGTTTCTATCACTCTGTACCCCAGTATGATGTATAATTACAATGTACCAAGACCAAGTATAAAAAATACAACTGTTAGGAAAAAAATTGGGGGCACTATGCAGCAAAAAAAATCAATGTTGTTATATCATTTTGGACCAAATGTGATTCTGTATTACAGTGAACACAAAGCAAAAAAAAAAATATCTCAAGCTTTAAATGCATTTGAATTAAATTATTTTAATAATATTTTAAAGGCTTGATAAAAGGAAAATGGTTAACTCTAGATTTATAAAGAAATCTTTGGCTTAGAGGACAATATGGGAGATCATAGACTTGACAAAAAGCACAATGCATAAGAGAAAAATGATAAATTAGATTTCATCAAGATTAAAACCTTTTTCTCTGTGAAAAACTTTATCAAGTATATAAAAATACAAACCAGAACTGAAGGAAGCTATTTGCAACAAATATATCTGAAAAAGGACTAATGTTGAGAATATATAATCAACACACAAAATCAACTATAAAATAAAAGGAAACAACCCATGCAGTAAAGACAGAAAGGATTTGAAGGTATATTTCACTGAATAGAATATGGAGATGATGAATTATCCTTGAAAAGATATTCAGCAGCATACTCACTAAGGAAATGCTAAATAAAAGCATAATAAGATATCATCTCATACCTATCACAATAGCCCAAATGAAAAATGGTAACATCAAATGCTAATGAAGTGGAGAAACTAGAAATTCATTTATTAGTGATAGTAATGTAAAATGGTAAAGACACTCTGGAAAATACCTTAACATTTTCTGAAACAGTACACATATAAGTAGCTTATTCACCAGCAATAAGGGTATTTGTGCTAAAGAAATGAACTTATGTTCATACACAATCTGTACAGAAGTTTATATGAAAGTTTTCTTTAATAATAGAAACTTGATGTAAGCAGCCCCACTCTTATTCAGTGGGAAAATTGTTAAACTTGCAGATTCATACCATAGAATATCACTTAGTGATTATAAGGAAAAAATATGGGTATACACAACAACTTGGATGAGTCTTTAAAGAATTCCATTTACATAACACTTTTGAAAAAGACATATGGAAATGGACAACAAATGTATAGTTGTGAGGTGCTATGGTTTGAATGTGCCCTCTAAAGCTCATGGGTTTAAAACATAATCCTCAATGCAGCAGTGATGAGAGGTGGGGCCTAATAAATGATTAGCTCCTGAAGGCTCTGCCCTCATAAACTGATGGATGACATTATCCTAGACGTAGAGCTGTTGTCATGAGAGTGTGTTTTTCACAAGTCAAGTCTAGCCGCCTCCTGCTTTCTGGCCTTACCACTTTCTGCTCTGGGAGGATACAGCATGACAGCCTTTGCCAAATGGGATCACTCTATCTAGAACTTCCTAGCCTCCAGAGCCATTAGCCAAAAAAATTTCTTTTCATTACAAATCAAGCAGTCCATGGCACTCTGTCACAGCAACAAAAAGCAGATTGAGATCAGAGCATTCAATAAACAGATGGGGCAGGAGGGAAATGGTGCGGCTTTAAAATGAAAACGTGAAGGATACTTGCAGTGACAGAAGTGTCCAGTTTCTTTTTTTTTTTTTTTTTTTTTTTTGCGTTACTGGGGATTGAACGCAGGGGCATTCTACCTCCGCGCTACACCCCCGGCCCTATTTTTTATACTTTATTTTGAAACCAGGTCTCACAAAGTTGCGGAGGGCCTCAATAGGTAGAGAGGGAGAGAGAGACAGAGAGAGAGAGAGAGAGGGAGAGAGAGAGAGAGAGAGAGACAGGGAAAGAGAGAGAGCGAGAGAGCTGAGGCTGGCCACGAACCCAGATACTCCGGTCTCCGCCTCCCAAAGAACTGGGATTACAAGCATGCACCACCACACCTGGCTTTTCTTTATTTTCTTATATTTTCATCTTTTTTAAAATTTTTATTAACATGTAGTAGTTGTACAGATTAATTCATTTCTTACAACTATATGTGTATCTATACTTATCTAAATATATATATTTTTGTGTGCAGAATTGGGGTTTGAATCCAGGGGCATTCTGCCTCTGAGCTACATCCCTAGCCCTTTTTATTTTTTTGTGCTTTTGAAACAGGGTCTCCCTAGGTTGCTGAGAGTCTTTCTAAGTTGCTGAGGCTGTCCTTGAACCTGCTATCCTCCTGTCTCAGCCTCCCAAGTACTGGGATTACAGGTGTGTGCCACCATGACTGGTTTAAAAATACACTTTTTATACTTTTATTGAAGCATTGTAATTATACATCATAGTGAGATTCAGAGTGATAAACACATACACACATCACTTGGTGGATTTATCTCTATATCTCACCACACTCCCCCAGTTAAAGAAAATTAAAGGAAGAAAAAAAAAACATGATATATAGAAGCCAGGTGTGGTGGTACACACCTGTAATCCCAATACTTGGGAGTCTGAGACAGGAGGATCACAGATTTGAGGATAGTCTCAGGAAGTAGTGAGACTCTCATTAACCTAGAGAGATCCTGTTTCAAAATAAAAATTAAAAATAGGGCTCAGGGTGTAACTCAGACATAGAATTCCCCTGGGTTCAATCCCCGGTATCACACACACAAAAAAAGAGAGAGAGAGAGAAACTAGATTTTTAAATGTATTATAAAACTTCTGAAAATTCCATGAAAAAGAAAATGAATTAATCACCTTTCATTTTATGAAAATAAAAAAATATAAATGACCCAATAAGATGGACATGGTGGCATACACTTGTAATCCCAGTACTTGGGAGGCTGAGCTTGTAGGATCCAGATTCGTGGCCAGCCTCAGCTAATTAGTGAGGCCCTCCACAACTTAGTGAGATCCTGTTTCAAAATAAAGAATAAAAAATAGGGCTGGGGGTGTAGCTTGGAGGTAGGATGCACCTGGATTCAATCCCCAGTACCGCAAAAATAAATAAATAAACAAATAAATAAATAAATAATAAAATAAATGACCAAATGATTTCAATAGCTATTTCTCTAAAGAAGATTCCCAAGTTTGCAATACATTCTTGGTCATTAGTGATATGCATAGCAAAATTATCAGAATGCACTGCAAACACATTAGCAGAATCAAAATAAAAATGATGGATAAAAAAGTATTGGCATGGATTTAAATAAATTTAAGCTCTCATACATTGCTGTTAGGAATATAAAATGGCACAGTTGATTTGGAAAATTTTTGACACATCCTCAAAATGTTAAGCATAGTGTTATACTATAACTGAACAATTATTTCCAGTACTTGGGAGGCTGAGGAAGGAGGATTGCGAGTTTGAGGTCTGCCTCAGCAATTTAGGGGGACCCTGTTTCAAAATAATTAACAAAATGGCTGGGTATGTAGCTTAATGACAGAATGTCCCTAGTACATAAAAAAAGAAAGAAAGGAAGAAAGAGTCAACCCCCCCCCAAAATGGAAACAGCTCAAATCTCCATCACATGGTAAGTACATAAACAGAATGTTAAACATTCATACAAATGGAATGCTATTCAGTTAGAAACAGAAATATACTTCTGGGTGCAGTGGTACAGCTCTGTGATACTAGTACCAAGGAGGCTGAGGCAGAAGGATTGCAGATTTGAAACCAGACTTGGTAACTTTAAGACTGCTTCAAATTAAAAAATAAAAGGGCTGGGGGCATATCTTAGAGGTATGTGTTCAATCCGCAGTACCAAAAAACAAACAAAAAATAAATGAAGTACTGATACATGGAACAAGCTATTTAAACCTTTTAAAACAGTGTGCTATGTAAAATAAACCAACAAAATATCATGTCATATTATTCCATTGTATATGAAATGTAAAGATTGAACTAATCTATAGCAATAGAAAATAGACTAGAGATTGTGTAGGGTACAAAATCAAGCAGTAAATAAATGGATAAGTTATATGGTATTGAATTATATTTCAATAAATCTGTTTTTTACAAAGAGAAAAATGTTGACAATAATTAATAACTTCTGTACATTACAATATAAAACTGTGAAGGCAGCAAAAAAATGTGATAGAATGGAATGTTTATAAAACATTTAGGAAATGAAGGATTGCTACACAAAATATATGAAAAGATATTAAGAATAATTAAGAAAATAGTATAAAAGAAAAATAGGAAGTAAGCATTTGACAAAACAGGAAATTCCATTAGAAAAACATGAAGAGCTACTTAACTTTATTAAGAGTCACAGGAATGCAAATTAATACCTATTCTTTGGATTCTATTGGTAGCAGTTTGGCAAAAAATGTAGTATTGTTGCCATGCTTTTTGGTAAGAAGGCAAAAGAAAGGAAATTTTTATTCACTATTGGTGGAAATGCAAATCAGTTTGTTTAATTTTTGTGGGGAGGCAATAATCTCAATATATTTAAGAAAACAGCTGTCTTCTTACAATAGTCATCTCATAGATTTTATATCAAAATATTATATGAGGGTGAAGTGAACAGATAGTTGTCAAGCATATAAACAAATATGAGGTATTCATTAATTTGATAAGAAATATTAGCTGGGTTTGGCATCAAACACCTGTAATCCCAATACTTGGGAAACTGAAGCAAGGGTATTGCAGGTTCAAGAACAGCCTCAGCAACATAGCGAGGCATTCAGCAACTTAGTGAGATTATGTTTTAAACTAAAATATAAAATAGGACTGGGGGTTTAGTTCAGAGGTAGAATTCTCCTGGGTTCAAATTCCAATACCATGTGCACACAAAAAAGAAAGAAATATTAACTGTTATTTGATGCTTAAGTGTAGTTGTTGTGGCTTATTAGAAGATCTTAGAATATATATCAGCATATTTTCTCCCTGGATTCTGAAAATATTAAAAAATAAATAAATACTGAATCATAAAGGCCATATTTCTTATTGGTAGAACTCAAGTTACATGATGTGGTTTATATTTTTGTGTAAGTAGGTCTAATAGTAATGAACTTCATAAAGAAGGCTGCATTTTCTTCTCCCACTCAAGGCTCTGCCACTCAAAGAAAGAAGAAGCAAAGAAAAATGCACATGTCTGCAGAGTTCACTTGAGAAAGGAAAGCGGAGGGAGCTAAACAGGATGCACTCTGTTAATCTTCCCAAATTGACCAGTCATTTGAGGCATATCCAGGATAGCAAGTGTGGCCATGGGAGAAGCCAGAGGTGGGATGGGGTCCCTGTGAAACCAGAGCTTCTTCCTCTGAAATCGTTATCTGTGTTCTTTGTTTTGTTTTCTGTGTTATTGGTGTTGTTATATGTGGGCATTTACCAGGTGTTATGCTTGATGATGGAATATCAGAAACTAAAATAGCCATTCAACTGGGAGGCTGAGATGGGATTGCAGGTTGGAGACCAGCCTCAATAATTTAGCAAGACTCTCAACAACATGGTAAGACCCTATTTAAAAATAAAATGACAAATAGGGCTGGGGATGTAACTCGGAGGCAGACTCTCTCTGGGTTCAATCACCACTACCAAAGTAAATAAATAAATGAATAAATAAATACATAAATAACTATTCTATTTTTTTAACCAAATGTAAAAAAAATGGAATTGGATTCTGCTTCTGCAGGACTCCTAGTGTTGATAAATATTACTTTATTCAACACACTTGGCCCATCTCTAGAGTAGACAGTCTTCCAACAATAATTGATAGGGTACCATTTTGAATTTCCATAATACATATACCTTGCCACATGGGTTTTCTCTGTTAGCACTTGCTATGCTAGTATTAAAGCACAGTGACTTCTCAGTAAATTCCCTTTGATTCAATAAATGATTATTGTAAAAATGACAACAGTCTAAGCCTGAAAAAATTTAGAAGAGACCAGCATGAGACAAAGGCAGGATGGAATGTGCTCATATCCACACTCACTTCTAGCTCTGAGTTTTGATGACTGTGTTTAGTTACTATTGTCCATCAAATTATCTACTACATTACTCTTTTTTAAAAATTTTAGTTATATTTTATTTTTGGTGGGTACTGAGGATTAATCCTGGGGCATTCTACCTCTGAACTATACTACCAACCCTTTTAATGTTTTCATATATTTTATATTATTTTATTTTGTTTTTTCAGGGGGATATTTAATTTGAAACCATAGAAATCAAGAACTAGAAGAGGGGAGATGGATACAGTATGTATAAACACTGAATTATGCTTTTATTTTGAAACAGAATCTTGCTAGGTTGCTGAGAGTTTCCTTACATTGCTGAGGCTGCCCTCGAACCTTTGATCTTCCTGTCTCAGCCTCCTAAGTACTGGGATTACAAGTATACGCCCCATTACATTTACTCCTGAGGGGAGAGAAAAAATGGAGTAACTTCACAGAAACTGACAGGGGCATAAATAACCTTGTGACATCATTAACTATTATACTCTGTATTTCTTCATTTCCTTTTCAGTGACCCATCCCACTGTCCTCAAATTTTAGAGTATTCTGACATGATCCTCATTTACAAAAAAGGAAAAAAAATGTGAATGTTCTACTCCAAATTTCCCTGTTCCTTAATTATTATTTCAGTCAGTGCCCTGATCTCTGATAGGACCCCTCACAACTGTGAAATTCAAGCACGGGTTTATAATGATAGACTTTAAACAAATGAACTTCTCAGTAAAGATTATTCTTGCCCTTTATTTTATTTATTTATTTTTTTTTTTTTTTTTTTGCGGTACCGGGGATTGAACGCAGGGGTATTCTACCTCCGCACTACGCCCCCGGCCCTATTTTTTTTTATACTTTATTTTGAAACCAGGTCTCACGAAGTTGCAGAGGGCCTCAATAAGTAGAGAGGGAGAGAGAGACAGGGAGAGAGAGAGAGAGAGAGAGAGAGAGAGAGAGAGGGAGAGTGAGAGAGAGAGAGTGAGAGACAGCGCGCGCGTGTGCATGCGTGAGCTGAGGCTGGCCGCGAACCCGGATCCTCCGGTCTCCGCCTCCCAAAGTACTGGGATTACAAGCATGCGCCACCACGCCCGGCCTATTCTTGCCCTTTAAATAGGGTCTTGGATGATTCTGGTCCAAGAAAACTGAAATTTAAAGCTACAAGTCAGAAGGAACAATAGTAGATTGCTAGCTCAAGGATTTTTTCCTGGTATTTCTCCAATCACCTCATGTGGATAACTTCTTACTTTATTAGTGATGGAAATTGGACCTGAAGGGTATAAGACCTTTTTGAAAACAATTTTAGGCAGATAATGAGTATAAACAAAGGGGTTTTTAATTTATGTATAATCTACTACTAATTTACCTGTTAATAATTCTAAGAATTTTATAATGTGTGAAAAGAGTAATCCTATAAATATATACAAAATTCAACTTAGTCATAGATCATCCAAAGGAAACTCATAGTTATTAATTTGTGTCATGCCAAAAGCATGTGTACACATTATTAAAGCAATATACTGTAAGTAGCAGATGGATGTCATTAGAGCAGAAAAGCTTAGGCAAATGAAATCCATGGGTATATCCATGGGTATATATTTTGAACTGCGCTTCTTTGCTTTAAATAAAAATTTCTTGTCCTAATCAGTAAGCCTTATCCTGAGGAAAAGTGGTTCAGTGCATGACTTGGTACACATTGTGTGAGTTAATGAATTTATAAAAGACAAATGAACTTATACGAAAGGAGACTCTGTGTAGAAAGTTGAAAGTTGCTGGGCATGGTGGCGCACGCTTGTAATCCCAGTACTTTGGGAGGCAGAGACCAGAGGATCCAGGATCCAGGTTCACGGCCAGCCTCATCTCTCTCTCTCTCTCTCTCTCTCTCTCTCTCTCTCTACTTAGTGAGGCCCTCCGCAACTTCGTGAGACCCGGTTTCAAAATAAAGTATAAAAAATAGGGCCGGGGGTGTAGCGTGGAGGTAGAACGCCCCTGGGTTCAATCCCCGGTACCTCAAAAAAAAAAAAAAAGAAAGTTGAAAGTTGAGTTGGGAGAGGGGATGTTTGGTGTGCATTTCTTCCAAGCTTAAGCATATGACAAGAACATCAAACACCCACATGCCTGAGCTATTTTTAACCAACTACAAATAATATGCTAACAGAATAATGTATTTTTTAAAGGAAAATTCTCCTTCAGAGATGGTTTCATAGAAATATAGATGTTATGCAATTATCACTATGACAACCCCATATCTAACAGCAATAAATCAGCATGTCACATATTCCTAACATTCACTTGTCTTTTTTTGAGCCATAGAATTTTGGTCAATGTATTTCTCTTTTTAGCATTCTAAGAACC
Source organism: Glis glis (assembly GCA_004027185.1). Taxonomy (NCBI): domain Eukaryota; kingdom Metazoa; phylum Chordata; class Mammalia; order Rodentia; family Gliridae; genus Glis; species Glis glis. The sequence goes on along the minus strand of PVJS01014576.1, from coordinate 27,157 downwards.
CCTTCCATTCCTGTTTTTATTACCTAACTCCCTATTCTCTCTCCCTCACATATGCACGCATGCACACACACACATGCATGCATACACACAAACATTAACTTCAAACTGGTAGCAAGGGTTTCATTACAGGAAGATGCCATATAAACACATTTAAGATTCTCAAAAAAATGAATCTTCTATTCTGGAATCTCCTTCCATCTTATAAAGAGCAGCTATGAGCTGATTTTCAGAAGTGCTAAATCAACATGCATTTCTAATACTCCACAAATATGAGTTGTAGGAACATAGCTATTGATACATTAAGGACCATTACAAGTTCAGTGCAGCAAGAAAATGTGGCACCAAGAAAAATTAACTAGCAGATGTCATATGTGGAAAAAGTCTATCTATATTCATAGCGATTTCTTGTCAGCAAAGTCCAGTGTTCATGTGACATGCTTAGGGAACACTGATCCTTGGATTGTGTCTTCTGTAGATGCAGTGTTATAGCCTGTCTTCTCTATGATTATATAGATGATTTAAATATTCAGTGAGGATCAGACAGCTCTATCACCTGGTTCAGACAACTCTTTCAAGCTTGCCACTGCCCATGAGTTTCTCTATTCTGCCTCAGGGTCTTTCACAAGGCTGTCAGACCCGGCTGCGGCCATCTCTTGCCTCAATGGAGGGAAGTATCTGTGTCAAAACTCACATGGCTATTGGTAGTCTTCAGGCCTTCACTGGCTTTTGGACAGAATTCAGTCTTTTGAACATGGACATCTCCATATGGCTATTCATAACTTGACATTTAGCCTTACCAGAAAAAGGGAGGAAGGGAGGAAGAGAGAGAGAGAAAGAGAGAGAGAGAGAGAGAGAGAGAGAGAGAGAGAGACCGAGACCAGAATAACATTTTGTACCTTGATCTTGGAAATCGATGAGGTACCAGGTATAATCTACCCTCAAAAGGAAGGGGTTACATGAGATATTAGGAGTCAGAAATCATTGAGAGCCATTTTAAAGGTTTTCTACCACAGATAGATTCTGGGATTGCAAATGTGAATGGAAATTTCATTTAAAATGTATCTCTATCAAAAGAAGTTAAGAGTGAGAATTTATTAAGAAAATTACATAACATATTCTGCTTCTTAAATATAAATGACTTAGGGCTGGGTGCAGTGGTGCACACCTGTAATCTCAGTACTTGAGAGGCTTAGACAGGAGGATTGCAAGTTCGAGTCCAGCCTCAGTAACTTAGAGAGACCCAAACAATTCTGAGAGCCCCTGTTTCAAACTAAAAATTAATAAAGGCTGGAGGTATAGCTTTGAGGTTGAACACCACTAGGTTCAATCCCTAAGAAAACACACACACACACACACACACACACACACACACACACACACATAAATCATTTAGAAGGTATTTCATGCTCATTTTAATCTTGTTGTCACCATCCTCAGATAGTACAATCTGTGAAATTAACTAAGATTTGATGTTGCATATGTTGTTCTCATGTGCAAGGAAAATTAATTTTGTCTCAGAGAATGATGTATGGGTAATAGAAGCATTTAGAGCCCAAAATGACTTACATTCTAAAAATAGTTAATCTTCTGGTATAAAAAATATTTCTTTATTTGGAAGGGTGAGCAGCTACAGAAAATAGCCACGTGATATAATAAGGAAAGGAACAAAAATGTGTCTAGTTAGTCAAATGAATCCAATCGCCACAGTTAATCAATAGTTCAATTGATGCTGCAGATTAATCATTCTTATATCACATCCCTAAAGTGTATAAATTCCTCTTTTAATTTCCATTCCAGTTTTCCCAAGGAATCATAAACTAAATGGCCTTTAGGTTTTACTTCTATGCAGATATTAACTGCAGCCACTAGAGAACATATTTGAAAGATTGCATCCATTTTTTTAAAGATCATATTTAATCTGCAGCTCTCCTCCACTCTACTGGGATACAGAGATATTATGTGTTAGCCCTCTGTGGGTCGACCTCCACCTATCCAGAGTCATAAAGAGGTCCAGAAGGTTTTCTATGGTCCAGCCACTTAGAAGATCCCCTCTGGCCAGGGCCCATGCAGGCGATCACTCATGTGTTCACTTTTCCAAGCTGCATGCTGCCTTTAGAATTAACTGCATCAGTGAAAATCTGAATCTGTACCTTTGGACACTTTGAATAAGCCTCGAAGCCCTACTGAGTAAGGTTCATTCTCCCTGGGTGCACCACTTAGTCATTTCCTGTGGAGGAGCCAACCATTCTAAGGCTTACCAGGTTTCAGTCCAGGAATAACTGCCCGTGTGGATCTCCTATAATTTTCAAAGTCCAGAGGTAATGTTCACTTTCTGATCCCCCTGCCATCCCCTGCTCATCGACTAACACAATTTGGCTCCTTTATGCATGGATACTCATGTACTCTGGAACAAAGTAAATGTCTGCTTTAGAAAGCATTGCTTTATTCAAGACATCCCTGGTTTCAGCTGGGGAGGTCAGGAAGTAAAAGTAATAGTAATAATAATAAAAATAACAACAAAAATCATCATCATCATCATTTTACTCTATAAAATATAAACAAAATATAAATTAATATTTTAAAAGTTTGCTATTGCACATAGTAAGTCAGGTGCTTCTTCCTGTCACAGTGGTTGCTCACTTACCACCAAGTGTCACGTTGCTGAGGAACGTAGGCAAGATTTCAGGTTGATCTTTACCGAGGTTGTTCACACCATCATATGCTGGGTTCACAGGAATCCTGGATTGTCCCTGAATCTAAGGCCCATGACAGTCTCCTCTGTACCTCTTCCAAAGTACTTGATCCATAATCCTGCAAATCTGGCTAACCCCCAAAGAGGCTAAAATACTGAATGTTGGAAAAGAAATAAGTAGCAGGGAGAACTGGAGAGAAATATAAGGGGAATTCTAGAGGGTTTGGTGCTTGCTTAAAAGTAGAGGGCATCCCTGAAATGTGATTTTTCATATTATAGTTAAAAATGAATCCATAAATATGCCTTATAGAGTAATTCTGGCATAAGAATGTATTGCGATTAGTTAACCTTACAAGCACTCCTTCATGGCCAAGCAGGAAAATCAATTATACTTGTTACTGTAGCATTGCCTTGTTACAATAAAGTTTATCACATAAGAGATTTGTTAATTCCAATCCAGGCAGAATTATTCATCCCTTACTGTATGGCTGTGTATCACTTGTCACAAACTATCATAATCATTGCTCAATCCTTTTCTTTTTTGTTATGCATTCAACAGGACCGCAAATGCAGCAAACCTGCTTTGAGCATCATAGAAACCCAAGTGACTTTTAATTCACATTATCTGGCATGGTGGTGAACACCTGTAATCCCAGTACTTGGGAGTCTGAGACAGGAGGATCACAGACAGGAGCATCACAGGTTTAAAACTAGCCTCAGCAATGTAGTGAGATTCTGTTTCAAAATTAAATAATAATGATAATAATAATAATAATAATAATAAAATATGGCCAGGGGTGTAGCTCAGTAGTAGAATGCCTCTGGGTTAAGTCCTCATTACCACTGATAAATAACTATTCCTTAACAAATGATCAGGGGGAAATTTTTGTGGTATAAAGGCTGAGGGGAAAACATAATACAAGTCTGGTCTCTTCAAAGATTGTACATTATAGAGCAAGGTCAGAAAAATGAAGTTGCAAATAGGGACGTTTTTTCTATTTATTCTGTGCTCATCCTAATTTTAATTCTATTATATATATGTATATGTATATATATATATATATATATATATATATATATAAAATGACAAGATAATTTCATATTAAGGAAAGTATTTACCTATATGAGTTTTGAAATTAATATTGGCTGGATTCAGGTTTTATTTTATTTATTTATTTTTTTTTGTGGAACCGGGAGATTGAACCCAGGCGCATTCTAACTTCAGGCTACACCCCCGGCCCTAATTTTTATACTTTATTTTGAAACAGGGTCTCATGAAGTTGTGGAGGGCCTCACTAAGTAGCTGAGGCTGGCCGTGAACCCGGATCCTCCCGTCTCAGCCTCCCAAGCACTGGGATTACAAGCGTGCGCCACCACGCCTGGCTTGGTGAATTCAGGTTTTAAATTTGACATTTGAATGATGTACTTCACCACACCATGTCTCAATTTTCTTACAGCAAAAAAAAAAAAAATTGTGCAATAAGCTGGGTGTGGTCTGAGACAGGAGGATCAAAGGTTTGAAGACATCCTCAGCAAGAAAGCAAGAGTCTCAGCAACCTATTGAGACCCTGTTTCAAAACAAAAAATAAAACTTAAAAAGGGCTGAGGTTGTAGCTAGAAGGTATAATGCCCCTGGGTTCAATTCCCAGTACAGAAGTAGAAGAGGAAGAGCAGGAGGAGGAGAAGGACTGTAAATAAGTCAAAAGAATGTATATATTGAGAACTAAAAAAAAGTATTTTGAAGCACTGACCATCGCATCTGTTACAAGGTGAGTCTTCAATACGTAATAGAATAATAGCAATACAAAAGTCATTATTTCACTTTACAGTCATGTCTATGTTGTATATTCCTCCCAAGGAAACAGTAAAGCTCCAACAAGACATGGATTCAGAAGTCAGTAGGGAAAGAAACTCAAAAAGTTGTACTCATATTGCAGTAGTTCTGCTCTTGCATTTCTGAATGACCTGAGGAACTCTTAGCTAAAAGCTTAGCCCCACATGGGGTGAAGAGGCGCTACCCATCAGTCTGGTTGAGTAGAGAATATATTGTAGTGTTATCCAGCGACACTGTCTCAAAGTCAAGGTCTGTTACCATAATTCATCTCTTAGCTTAAGTAGATAATAATGTCATTAGTGTCATGATAAAAACTATAACATCTGAGCTGGGCATGGTGGTGTATGCTTATAATCCCAGTAATTGACTAAGAGGTGTATGCTTATAATCCCAGTTCTAGACTAAGAGGATCATAGCAGGTTGGCCGCCATCCTCAGCAACTTAGCAAACACTCTGCAACTTAGTGAGGCCCTGTTTCAAAATAAAAAAGTAAAATAAAATAGGGCTGGATGTGTAGCTTGGAGGTAGAGTGCCCCTGTGTTCAATCCCCAGTATCACACAAAACAAACAAACAAAATGTAACATTTGTCATTCCCTGAGAACCTACAAAGTTCAAAGCTTACATCTGCAAGAAGAGTTTATTATTTATGAATTTCACTAAGAAAAATTATACCAAGCAGTTTATGTAATGATTCCAAAGTTATATAGAAAATATGACAAAAATGTGACAATATGCATTTCTGTCTCCAGAGTCCATGCTGTCCTTTGTCTAATCACTTCACTTATGAGCATCCCAAGGATGAAACTACACTCCCACATACCTCAAATACAGTGTATTTTCCTACTTTGCATATACTTAGGCATCTCTGTGGAATTTGCCTTGTATTTCTGTATTCAAAGTTTAATTGCTGGAAAATCTTTAGTTTAGATAAGTATTCTGTAAGATCAAATTTAACTGCCTATATGCCAAACTGGTGTCATCTTCACAGGACCACAGTCTCTTCCTGTACCAAATTGATTCAAATTGAAATTCTGGAAAATTTTGTGGCTTTATGTTGTCTTTGCACATGTGGTTCCTTCTACTGGAATCCTCTATCTTCCTTGAGGATATGTCCATTCATTTTGTGTTTAAATCTCAGGACATTCATCATCCCACCCTATACCACAGTAGACTGTGATCCACTGAGGAGAATTTGTTTTCTTTCCTAGATCTTCTAAGTGCTCAGCATAGGCTTCACATGCAATATACTCTCCATAAATATTACTGAAAAATAGCCACCATTAATAAATACATTATCATAGTTCAATTTTTTTCTTTAACAAATGGCATCTCTATAGTTTAAAAATGATGTATACAGCATTTCAATATCCTGTTCCATTCTCTAGTACACATCATAATTCTGTGGCATTTTCAAATACCTGGTCTGAATTATGTCTAAGACATTGGGTGCCATAACATAAATTATTATTTCACTTTTAAGATTCAAGGAAGTAGCCGGGTGTGGTGGCCATGCCTATAATTCCAGTACTTGGGAGGCTGAGACAGGAGGATCACAGGTCCAAGGCCAGCCTCAGCATCTTAGCAAGAACCGCAACAAGTTATTTTGACTCTTTTTCAAAATAAAAAAAATAAAATAGACTGCAAGTGTAGCTCTGAGGTAGAATGTCCCTGGGTTCAAATCCTAGTACAAAAAGAAATCAAAGAAGTGCAAACTTCTGTTAAAATAAGCCCTCTTGTTACAGTACCACCTTATTTTCTTTTAATAACCAGAAACCAAGGAGCTTTAGTTTTTCAAAAGCTTCCTGATAATATTGATCCAAGCCTGGTCAGATGGCTTTTTACAAATAAACTCAAGGTGTAATGATATTTGTTTACTTTTAGTCATTTCTGTTCTAAATATGTTTCTATTTTCTCCCACGGGACAAAGAATTGAATCAATTCTAGACTGTCTGGAGCCAGTAGAACTTAGGAACATGAAGCCTATCAGGGAATGAATTTTAATATGTTTAATATGATTTAGTTGACCATAATTACTAACAATCAGCCTAATATGATAAATACAACATCTCGGTCTTCATAATCATCAAGCCTGGATACACAGACTTATTCTGAGAACATGAATAGTGTGGCTGACTCTAATATGTGAAGAGTTATCCTTGCCAAGAGGCCTGAAACATTAAGCATCAATTTGGTCAAGAAATTAAAGAATCCATCCTGTAGCCATACCTTTGTTTCTTCATTATTTCAAAAAAATTCATGAAATGTTCTGATCTCTGAGGATACAGAATGAAGAAAATGCAAAGTAGAAGCTTCGAAGTAGTAGAATTGTGTTGGGAGGATATAAGCATGTGTATATACACCTAAAATCACGTGTGAACAAATGCTGGGATAGTCATCTGTAGTCAGAGCCTTGTCAGCCAAAGAGGGTTTCTCTCCTAAGTGGTTTAAGGCAGCAGGGTGGTATTGGAGTGGGAAAGGTGATTAGGTGATTACAGTGTGATTTTCTTCAAACTTCTAAGATGATATTATTCCATAATTGCGGAATCTATGAATGAGTTAAACCATTGCATGTGATCTCCTCCTCCTCATAAATGGAGTAATCAGTAAAGAAAGGAGACATCCCAGGAAAGGGGACATCTCTGCCATAATGTACAAGCACAGTAGGAATCAAGTGGGTAGGAATGACGGGAAATAGCACTCCAAGCACTACAGCAGCTCCTGGGGAAAGTGGGGGTCTGGGAAGCCACCAGCCAGTAGACCCATAGCACTTGTTCTTTTTCCCATGTGCCACCTAATTTCAGCTCTGCTGAATTCCACGGGTCACTGCTTTTGCTGTTTTCTGCAGACAGGACCCAATATTAAAAGAGGACAAAATTAGAAATCAACCCTTCTATCTATTATTACTTTTACTTTTGGCAGTGCTACAAATCAAACCCAGGGTCTTGTTTATGTTAGGCAAGTGTTCTACCACAAAACCAAATCCAAAGGCCCACTGCTGATTGGTTGACCCCTGGCAAATAATGATTTTCCCATATGCAAAATGGGGATGAAGATGGTCAGCATTCCTTTCATGTCATTTTGTTAAAATTATTAGAAAATATAATTTGTGAAAGGACTATACAATGTTAATAATATTTCTTCTGGATTCAAATTAAATTGAGTAATTAGAGCTGGTGAAAGCAAAAAATAAAAAGGGGAATAATTAGTGAAGAAAATATATAAATGATATCCTGAGATACCCTATAAACTCTAATACTTAAGAATATACTACACAGTTATATTCACCAATCTAAAATGAACAATCTTAATGTTTCAGAGTTTAATTTGGACCTTGTATTACATTGTATCTTCAATTTACTGTAGCAGAATCAAGCTAAGTAAGTAATTTAATCTAAAAGTCTGTTTTTCCTCTATATTTCTTTTTCCCCTACTGGGCATAAGGGTTTTTTATTGACAAAGTAGCTTTGTCGGACAATAATAATAACCTAATTTATTCACACTTTATTTGACACTTGTCGAAAAGAAGTTCAGATGCTTTTGAGTGATGCATTCTTACTCTGATATTTAATGATATTTTTTGTCTTGATTCATAAATAGCAAAACTGGTAAAATAGAAAATTCTATTATTACTTATTCAAACAGAGAATAATATTAAGGTTGGAAAATATAACAAACTGCATAAAGAATAGTATGTTATCAGATGTATCTTTGCCTTTATGTTACACAATGAACCAAATATAAATAAAATTTAAAAAGCAAATGAGAGCTGGGCGTGGTGGCGCAGGCTTGTAATCCCAGTACTTTGGGAGGCGGAGACCGGAGGATCTGGGTTCATGGCCAGCCTCAGCTCTCTCTCTCTCTCTCTCTCTCTCTCTGTCTCTCTCTCTCTCTGTGTCTCTCTCTCTCTCTACTTAGTGAGGCCCTCCACAACTTCGTGAGACCCGGTTTCAAAATAAAGTATAAAAAAATAGGGCATCCCCGGTACTGCAAAAAAAAAAAAAAGGCAAATGAGAGACTAAAACAGATTTCATGTCTTCAAATACATTTAAAGAGAAGGAAAAAATCACCAGTCATTGCTACGAGCTCAGCAACATCAAAGGATGTGTTTATTTCTCTTGGGAGTTTGGCCTATAAATAACTGCTGGCGGTGCTTTTTTAAGATCAAGTACAGAGTCACAGAAAGTGTGTATTTGGAATTGAGAAAATGAAAGTAAATTCACATTATACAATTTGAGACTGGCAACCTGAAGCTCCCTGCCACATTAATCGGAGACTCAGGAAGCGGCTGCATTCCGGTGAGGTCTGTTGAGACTAATCCTGGGCCTGTCTCCAGCAGCATTTCTGCTCTGTGCATTCGCTTAGGCTGGCAGTGCCAGAGGGATGAATGAGCTGACTTTATATAATGCTATATTTCTGAAGAAATATAAAAGACATTGGACTTACTAAACATCTTGTATCATAAATTTCCCATCATAATACTTCTCTCTAAAATTTAGTCTGGATAGGAAAATCTTTGAGTTGGGAGAAAATGTTGTAAAGAAAATAGGTAAATAGTAAAACAACCAATCTTGAGACATAATTGGGAATCTGGAGAGGTATAGTTGATGTCCACCTCTGTGTTTGCCTTATCTTTTATAATTATAAGTATGAAATGCTTTTTATTTGCATAATAGACGCTAACATTTAATGATCTGCTACTGTATGCTGAGTTAATAGGCCATACTTTTTGTGAACTACCTCATGCAAATCTTTCATGGTTCCTTAGAAGTAGGTAGCATGCATGATTAAGCCCATTTTTTCATTTTTTTTTTCTTTTATTGGTGCATTATAATCTCATATCATAATGTAGTTCATAGTGAATGTGACATACATGCACACAGCACTTTTTAAAAGTTCAATATATAAGGCTTGATTGTATTTCTTTTTTGATATTTTAATTGGTGTATAATAATGCTACAGAGTAGTGGTATTCATTATGGAATTTCTCTACATGCATATAACATAATTTAATCAATTCCAATTCTCAGTACCTCCCCTATATTCTCCTCCTCTCTTCTAATAATCCCCTTCTTCTACATTAATAGTCTTCATTCTGTTTTCACAAATGTCTTTATTCCCTTTTTTTTCTAGTCTCCACATATGAAAGAAAACATAGGACCCCTGTCTTTCTAAATTTGTCTTATTTTGCTTAACACTATGCTGTCCAGTTCCATCCATTTTCTTGAAAATGGCATAATTTTATTCTTTTTATGGATGAATAAAACTCTATTAAATATACATGCAACATTTGTTATCCATTCATTTGGTGATGATACCTAGGTCGATACCATAACTTGGCTATTGTGAATTTGGCTGCTATAAACATGGGTATGCATGAATCTCTATGGTATGCCAACTTTAATTCTTCTAGATAAATATTGAGGAGTGGTGCAGTTGGATCATATGTTGAGTCCATTTCTAGTCTTTTGAAGAACCTCCATATTGACTTCCATAGTGGCTGAACTAATTTGTATTCCCAGCAAAAATGTGAACTATAGCTTCTTTTAATGCTTTAGTAACTTTATTGATATTAGATCCAGATGACCTAAGTATTAGTTGCCTCCCTGTATATTTCATGGAATAATTTGAAGAATAACTGATTGATGAGGTCTGGGGAGGTTCTTCTTTAAAGGTCTGGTAGAATTCAGCTCTGAATCCACCTGGTCCTGAACTATCTTTTGTCTGTGGGGCTTTTTGTTACTGGTTCAATCTCATTGCTTGATATTGGCTTGTTTAGGTCTTTCATATCCTTTTTTTGGTAGGTCAAATTTGTCTAGAAATTTATACACTTCTATATGTTTTTCAATTTATTGAAGTACAACTTTTCAAAATAGTTCCTGAAAATCCTCTGGATTTCAGTGATGTCTATTGTAATACATTCTTTTTCATCTCCTATTTTATTAATATGGGTCTTCTCTTTCTTTTGGATAGTTTGGCTAAGGGTTTATTAATCTCATTTATTTTTCCAAAGAACCAGCTCTTTGTTGCTTTGATCCTGTGTATCTCTTTGCAATTGCCCTGGGCTGGGGGTATATCTTAGCATCAACACATCCAGTCACCACAATCAAAGAGCTACTGCGAAAGTCCCTGCACCACTCTCCAATCATCTGTTCTTTCACTGCTTTGATGCCAAACTGGAGAGGGGATGAGATCTGCAGCTACTTCACCTCCAAATCTTGGAAAAACTTATTAACCCCATTATACAAGTGAGAAATGTGAGACTTCAAGAGATTAACAAATACACCTATTATATAGCTAGCCAGTGATGCAGTGTAGACCCCAGACAATCTGACCTCAAAGGTAATATTTACTCATATAACGTTCTGCCTCCATGAAGACTTGTTACTGCATTTAGGTTCCAGGACACTGGTCCAGTCCATTCTGTAGGCTAGAATTAGGAAGAGTATTCTCAAGTGACACTAAAACACCTAGATGGAAAGAATGCAGTGCCTTGTGTTCTTCTTGAAAGTCCATATGTTTAATTCTAAGGTTTTGATTTTTGGGTTTTTTTTTGCACTCATATTAGCAGGGTGTAGTGATACACACTTGTAATCCCAGTACTTGGGGGGCTGAGATAGAAGGATAGCAGGTTCAAAGACAGCCTCAGCAAATAGTGAGACTTTCATCAACCTAGCAAGACCCTGTTTCAAAACAAAAATTAAAAAATAGGGCTGGGGATGTAGTTCGGATGTAGAATGCCCCTGGGTTCAATCCCTAGTGCCACACACACACACACACACACACACACACACACACACACACACAGTGTATTTCAAAAAGATGTCTCCAACCTGCTCTCCCTGACTGATACAGATCCATAGAATTCTCCTTTTTTTCATCAGGAATTCATAGATTATTTGAAATAATTATGCTTACCTCACCCACTCCACAATACTAAAATAGTTTTTTTTCCTGAAATAAGTTGATCTGATGTTTCTTTCTACTTTTGTGACATTCTTTCTTTCTCTTTTTCTCTTTCTTCCTTTTTTTCTTTTGTACTGTGGATTTAACCCAGGGTTGTTCTACCTCAGAGCTATACCCTCTGACCTATTTTATTTTTTATTTTGTAGCAGGGTCTTGCTAAGTTGCTTAGATCCTCACTAAATTGCTGAGGCTGTCCTTGAGCCTGAGATCCTCCTTTCACAGCTTCCTAGGTACTGAGATTACAGGCATGTGCTACCATGCCTGACCATTTGTGACATTTTTAATCTGCAGGAATCTTGATTGCAGATCCCAGGAAATTTCTTATTGACAAAAGCCCTTGAAAATAAGAAAGAAAAATAAGAACTTGAATTTAGTGATAACTCTTTGAAAAAATTATTCATTTAGCCTAGTAAATCATACCTTTTTATTTGAATAAACTCAAATTAGGAAATTTCATTCCTCAAAACTCCACCATCTCTAACTTTCACCATTAATAGTTATTATTTATTGGAGCACTTCTCAACTCCAAAGAGATGTGACAAGTAATTTGCCTGCATCAACACATTTCCTCAAGAGCTCTCCATAGGTGCAATGATTCCCATTTCACAGAAGAATCTACAGCAAAAGAAATTCCTCATTGCACTTATGGTCAAATAACTGAAACTTGCTTCTCTTCCTTATGGTCCTGTCAATCTAATGTGCATGTTCCCAACCTTGCTCCTTGTGTTCTCTCTACTTCTGTCCACTTGACTCTTTCAATACATTTTGCCAAGAAAATATAAGCCTACTCATAATCCCTTTATTTAGCATTTATTGTAGATTTTTTAAAAAGAACTTAGCTTTATAATATAATGGTCATCGAACTGAACTCATTGCCATGTATATAAATAAAATTGCCTGAAAAATAACCTAGAATTAAAAGTATTGAATTTGAAGTTAAAAGTATCGTGCACTTTCCTCATTTCATATTCCCTTTTGAAGAGTTGATATAACTTTATACAATAAGAGGAAAACCTGGAGTCCCACCCTCAGTGCCAATAGGGAAGGCAGAAGAATGGCCCTGTCTCTCTGCATGGTCACAATTGCCATTGAAAAGATTACTTTTAGCAATGTTGACAAAGACCACACACTGTTAGTGGCTTTCTCTTTCTGGAAATACAGACTGTAGAGATCTACTGAGAGTAGACCCTTTTTGTTAAAGAAGGGGAAGGATATTTCATACTCTCTAAAACTACTAACAGACATCTGAGTCATTGACACAAATGCTTTGCCAAAGAGTACCTGTTATTCTCACTTTTAAATACACTTCAAAAATTAGAATATAAGCAATTATGTATTATATATGTATCACAAATACATATATACATGTATATATGTTTGTGTGTATGTGTGTGTGTGTATGTGTGTAATGGTTAATTATCCTAAAAATCAGGTAGGCATTGAGAAATTGATTATTGAGAATCATACTTATGTCTTTATCAGGAATTAATTTTAAAATTAAGGACCATATTTCTCATAAAAAGTGATCTTTTGAATTAATTGTTAATGAAGACCTCTTCTCCTAGGGATATTTTTGTAGGTCTGACCTTTCTTCAGAATTCCAGACCCATATTTCCCACTGTCTAAAACACAGAGTAACATCCATGCCTCCTACAAATCAACATATCCAAAGCTAAATAATAGATTTTACCCCAAGCCATCAATTTGCTATAAGTATTCATCATATAAAATAACCACTCTTCAGAAATGTAAGCTATTCTATCATTGTCTTTATTTTAATCTATATTCTTTCTTACCTTTTGTCTATAGTCAGTTCATCCATCTAACAAAAACTTGTTGATTTTCTACTATGTTTTCCCACTGTTTGTATGGCTGCTTTGTGTCAACACCAGAAAAAAAAAAAAAAAACAGAACACAAACCAAAAACAAAGTTCCTTATCTCATTTACATGTTGTAATTGAGGAAGTGAGGCAAGTAAAAAAAATAATATATGAAGAATATAAAATGGCGATAAATTTTAGCTCAGAGGTAGCAAACATGCCTAGCATGTACAAGGTCCTAGAATTGGTACTTGGTACCACTTTAAAAAAGCTTTGGAGACAATAAAGAAGGAAAATTGATAAGAGTAGTAGAAGAAAAGTTAGACTGGACACTGGGCATAATGGGAAGGGAGAAAAATATTCAATGAAGATACCATGTATCTAAATGGCATTCCAAACCAATAAATTCTAAATCTGCTCTTTTTCTCTTTCTTGTTTTCTGGCATTTCTCCTTTTAAATAAAAATACCATATGACCCAGCTATATCACTCCTCGATATCTTTCCAAAAGAATTAAAGTATGGTGATACACGCATATCCATATCCATGTTTATAGAATGACAATTCATAATAGCCCAATTATGGAACCAATGTAGGTGTTTTTAAACAGATGAATGAATAAAGAAAATGTTGTATGTGGTATATGCACACAATGGAATTTTACTTGGCCATAAAGAAGAACAAAATTATGTCGCTTGCAGGAAAATGGACAGAACTAGAGAATATTATGCTAAGTGAGATCAGTCAGCCTCAGAAAGTCAAGGGTCCTATGTTTTCTCTCATATGTGGAAGCTAGAGAGAAAATAGGAAACAAAAGGGGCTTCTGATGAATGAGAAAAAGATCAGTAGAATAGCAGAAGGGAATGAGGAGGGATGTGGGGAGGATAACAAGGAGGGTTAATGAAAGAAACAGTTCAAATAATAATATATCCATATATGGCTGATCTTACTTAGCATAATATTCTCTAGTTCCATCCATTTTCTTGCAAATGCCATAATTTTGTTCTTCTTTATGGCTGAGTAAAATTCTATTGTGTATATATACTCTATTTTTGTTATCCATTCATCTGTAGACAGAAAATGAAGATGGTTCCATCATTTTGCTATTGTGAATTTTGCTGCTATAAACATGGGTATGCATGTATTTTGAACTATGAAAGAAAAGAACTTCATAAATATATAACTTGGAGGATTACTTTCTTGAATTTTGTATATTATATTTATTATATCATATCATATTATATTACATTACATTATATTATATTATATTATATTATATTATATTATATTATATTGAAACAGGATCTCTCTAAGTTGCCCAGGCTGTCCTCAAACTTGCAATCCTCCTGCCTCAGCCTCTAGAGTATCTGGGAGAATAAGTATTCATTACCATGCCTGGCATTTGAACTCTAATTTTAAGTACAAGTGACAAGCTGAGTATTTTATGGTTTGATATTTATGCATTTCTCATTTTAAAATTTCTGAACTCTCCCTGGCTAGTTAGATGCCCTAGATCTGAGGAGGATAAAGACTGAATATTGCAAAAGCTTATTAAAAACACACAATTTTGACTTTCATAATATCAACCCCATTAAACAAGTAGCCCTCTGACTTAGGATTGGATTCCCTTTTATAGATAAAGAAACTGAAATTCATAAAGGGTAAGTGTGTTATTCAAGTTTACCCAAGAAGTACGGGTGATAGCGTTAGTGGCACTTGGTGCTGAATGGACATAGTGCCAAGGCTCTTTTCTTCCTGCTGCTTAATATTTTATCATGTTTGTGAATTTCTCCTTATCCTTGAACTCAGGGAAGATAAAACTCCTACATACCCTCATAGCATGCACCTGATATTCATGCATCACATTTTATTAATCACACACTATGCCTCATGCATAGAAGTAGTCACTGAGAATACAGCTATGAGAAAAGCAGGAGTGGTTCATGAACTTAGGGAGTTGACAATCTTCCAGGAAATGCAGGAATACCAACAAATAACTAAGATCATCTGTTTATATGTAATGGAGATGGGAACAGTGTATATTCTTTATATTTCATTTTATGTCTCTCAATATTTTTCTCTGTGCCTTTTATCTCAGATATTTTGTTGATTGTCTTATTCACAGACCTTTTCTCTGTATTTTTATACATATCTGTATTTATATGCAGTTCTTTCTTGAGATCTTAAAAGGCTAGAATAAGACCTAAGTTGACACCCAGTAGTGTTGAAATAGCATTTTATTCACAGTAAAAATTAAAATAAAATAACTTAGGTTTGACTCTTAGCTCAGCAGCTTTAGTTGAATGACCTCAGGCAAGTCACCTGACCTCTCTTGAGACCTATAAATCAAAGGTGATAATAACCACTTTATAGAGTCTTTGCCACATGAGTTTATATACATGAGTAATAATTGTAAGTATTCATAGAGCTACAGATAAATAAGGCAATAAGGATTTTTTTTGCAAGCATTTAACATTCTTGAGTTCAACTTCACACTGGTAAGCACTAAACAAACAGACTTTAAGTATTAAAAAACCTTTTATGTACAAAACATCAGTGATTTTCCTATAAGCCAACCTAGCTTAGATACAAAATAAAATTTTTTCATTCCAATCATGACTTTAAATCTATGAAAGAGTTTCTTAAAACATCACCTTCTTCAACAGAAATGTAGTAAGCTTCCAGGGGATTTCTACAGGTTTTACCTATCAACATATTAAATATTACCACTAAGTTTAGTGAGAGGATAAGTGGGCCTGCCTGTCAGCATATAAATCATCAGGAAAGGCTTCCGTGGAGAGATGGCTCTTCTGATCATCTCCTATCCCAGAATCTCATATGACAAGGAGAAAAAAGGCCTTCGCCTACAGTTATTTTCGAACAATGATTAAACCTAAAATTTTGTGCTCCATGTTCTTGCTTTTTATATAGCATGTGCTTGTCTCCCTAAAATTTGAACTATATTAGGAAGCACCATTATCTTACTGCAAATGTATTTGGATCAACTAAGTTAATTCTTCTTGTATGTAATATGTCTAGTTAAAAACTAGAGGCAAGAAATGTAGAAGGAGGATACAATGAAGACGAGATTGGGAGGGTGCAAAGTTAACTTACAAACTAATAACCAAACCTCCTCATGCACTGACTCGATTTATTGAAAGTCAGTGAAGAATTAAACACTCAACTCATTGTTTGGATGGCATAAATTTCATCTAGTAAAAGATTTATAGGGTGGCTAATCTCTCTCCCAGATATTAGAATTAAATGAATTGTTGAGCCTCATAGAAAGAAAACAAGGTTACAAAGACCAAATAACATGTAAAACATTTTGTAAAGACAATGATAAAGGCAAAAAGGAACTATAAATGTGATCAGACCAGAAGCAGAACATTATAGGGACATGGTTTTGTAGTTTTAGAAAATTGTGAGAACAGATAATATGTCAAAGGTGCACTGTCACAAACTTATTGCATTGAACTAAGGAAAGTTATTTTATTCATAGTTACCCTGATAGGGGATGTAGAAAGTCAAAATCAAAAAAGGTTGTCTTTAGGCTTATCCTCAAAGAGCCTAAAACAGGAACGTGGAATACCCAGAAACTTACTTAGACCTTACCTGTGGAAGGTGTGGCCATCACAGACATGGTCATATGGATGAGTGAGCATGGTAAGTCACGAGCATATGTCACTCTCACTAGCTGCCCTGGTGACTCTCCTATAGTTGGTATTAGAGGAGGGGTGGTAATACCCTGCTGTTTTATCAATTCAAGGAGTCATGTGTCCCACATCACCACATCACTAATTCCAATAAAAGTGAGTGGATAAATCAAAAGATCAATAGTGAAATTTCCATTTTAATAGCAAGCAATATGCTGATCAAGTCAAAGGAGGATCCTGCTACTGAATAAACATCTGTTCTTTCCACATAAACATGGAATACCGCCTGAACTTAGCAGATACAGTCACGAATCCCGGCACATCATGTTACCCTGGTACCACTGTTACACAGTGATAAGACAGGTGGTTAGGGATCATCTGTGGTCTATCTCTGCAGCAAGCACCCACCCAAGGATTGCACTGAGTTTCTGTGGCCTTAGTTGAGCATTCAAGCTAAACTGCCGTATAATCCCTAACTAAATATGAGCTACTATCATATGGCTATCTAGTCAGAGAAACTTTAATTCTAGAATCTTTGTATTCTTAAAATAATTTACTGATCAAATCTTGAGAATAGTGGAAATATCTGCTTTTAGGATTGAACACCAATTATAATAGTATAAGCTTCGGGGATCGGAGCTAAGATAAAATATAGCAAAGAAACTTAGGGTATTTAGTTGCTATAAGATCCTAATCAGTCAACCATGTGATATAACTGCCCAGATTTGAATAAAGGAAAAGGCCTGTTGGATAATTGCCTGAAGCCTCAATTTATAAAACACATTTATTTCATTTTTCAGAAGAGGAAATAGAGGCATGAAATTTAAGTAACATGTTCCAAATCACAAATATCTTGCCACAGCTGAAAATGGAGTCAGATCTGAATCCCTAGACTGTTAGATCTTTCATTTTCCTAAAAACCACATAAATGAGGGAATTTAAACCAAGTGCTGTGTGCATGTTTCCATCACTCTGAAATTCATCATGATGTATAATTACCAAACACCAATAAAAGTATATTAAAAACAAACAGTAGCAGCAACAATAACAAAACATAATGCAAGAAATATAAATTATTGAAAAAACTGTACCTATGTTTCTAAGAAGTGGAGGCATGAGAATGGTGAGGAGAAGGAAAAGTCATAATACAATGCATCAAATACCTGATGATGCATTAATGATACAAAAGTCAAGGGCCGTGTGTTCTCTCATATGCAGCAGCTAGAGAGAAGCAGAAAACAAAAGAGACTTCAGTTAAATGAAGAAACAGACCAAGAAAATTTGGAAGAGAATTAAGGGTGGAAGTTGGGGAGGGATAAAGGGAAAACTGATGAAGGAAACAGTTCAAATAATGTTATGTCCATATATGAATATGTCACTACCAATCTCACTAATATTTACAGGCAAGAGAAGAGAGCCATGGATGTGAAGGGAAATACACCAAGGGACGTGTGCATGCACATTTGTATCATTTTGAATCTAACTATGATGTATACTTATAATGTACCAGTAAAAGCATAAAAAAGAAAACGGATGAGCAAATGGATCAAATTTAAGGAAAGCCAGATAGTTATTAAATTAGAAACATCTAAAGAAATGAATGAGTTACATAAATTATAATGGATTTCCTAACAAGAAACATTGCTCAAATAGAGACTAAATATTTTCCAACAGCATTGCTAAGAGGGGATTTAAATATTAAATGAAATGACCCTTCCACATGATACTAAACTCTGGCATTCAGAGGTTATGATTCTGTGGTTCTCTGGAAGTGAACCTATAATGTAGAGTTTATCTGGATTAGCCTGTCAGGACTTATTCTTAGTTCCTTCTTCTAATCCAAGTACTCAAGAGATAAAGGAAAGAGGGGGAAAAAGGCTCCTACTTGGCCTCAGGAATACAGATTACATTTCAGTATTACAAAACATCATTGTCCATGCTGGTTAGTTTTCCCTGGGGTGGTCAGTGATAAGATTTAGCATAGTGTAACCCCGTTACTCGCCTGATACCTACCTGACATCTCGTTTCCCCTGAGGAGCAAGTAACAGCTTCTCATGGGTGTAATGATGCTCTGCTCTGAGGTCTCCTACCTCTGCTTCTCTCCATTACTGATTGGCTGCATGACCCCTATCCAGTTACAGCTGTCTCATGGGTGTGCTGAGTACCACTAGCAGTCTTTCAATCTAATTTACTGTAGGAATAAAAAGTAACTCAGGAATGATCTATAGGAACAGTGACAATGCACAGGAGAGTTAGCTAACTCCAGAGCATGGTGTTTGCAGCAGAAGAGATAACGGAGTCAGTGCTTTAACACCCAACTCAGAAAATAAATATGCAAATATTCTCTTTATCACCTGTATATTATGTAAGTTATCATTGGGATTCATGTGAGGTCTTTTTGCGATCTTTGATGATGAGAGCATCTCATGTAAACACAATATCATTAAAGATCTTGTGGATGTTTATTGAGGGGTACTCTCCAGAGTAGGAGAAGATAAAGCCATAACAGTTCTACACTGGGCACTATCCTGTATCATTATCAATAATACTCATGATGACTGTAGTAGTAGCTACAATCCACCCCCCCCACCTTGTACAAAGGAGAAAACATTTCTTCAGTGATAGATTATGATTTGCCCCAGTTCAGCTCTAGATAAAGATGTTGTTTGGGATATAGAACATAATTGATATGTAACTTTGAATACATAAAATGTGTATAATAATGTGCACATTCATTACATATATTTAATACGCCAAATGTTTAAATTACTAAGCACAATGTCATTATGGTAATGGTCACAAAGAACTATAATGCAATAAGACATCATGAAAACATAACCTTTAATATAGCAAATTTATGTAACAGATGACTTTCAATAGTGCATCTTCAATACAGCAAATTTGGATAACACATGACTTTCAGTAGTGTGTCCTCTTTTTTCTCACCCAAACTCAGTTCTCAAATGGAAGCTGGCTGAATTTCTTATAATTGATGGCAGTAGGGTTGAAGTGAAGGAGCTAGAGATGAGGGCATAGTTAAAGTGGGGGAGGGAAATGTCAAGTGGAGAAATAATGTCGGGCAATCCCTTCAGAGGAAGCAAGAGGAAAACTGTGGGTCCCTGCAGCACCAGTACTCTTTCGGTTTAGTGTCCCCCCAAAGAGCCAAAGAAATAGGTACCAATTAACCAGGAAGTTCCTCAAGGTCTCATACAACTAAAGAACTCAGAATCACAGCCATCAGTATGTCAGATATAGGTTAAAAAAATGCCAGCAGATACACTAAATAGCAGTTAGAACTGAGGCATGTCTAACTCATTATAGAGCTATTCTGAAATTTCCAGTTGCCATTCACTCAGGTTAATTACAATTATTTCATTAACCTCCTAATAGTCAATCCTTTATTTGACTTGAGTGAAAGTTTTTTGAGTCAAATCTTTAAAATTCTGACAGTGTTTTCCTTTAATAATAATCACTATCATATACTGAGATCTTCCTCTGTTCCTACCACTGACTTAATTACTATTCATTAGGCATTAATAACGTGAATTGATTCTTATTTAATAACACTAATCCTATGACAATGGTACCATTATTATCTCCCGTTCATAGATGAGGGAATTAAGGCTTAGAGAGGCTAAACCAAAACTAATCGACAAGGTTATAAACTGCTTCAGTTACTTATTGATGAGTAGTGAAACACCTGAAAGTTAAAAGCTTTACAACATCAATCACTCCAATTGCTCACAAGTCGACTAGTCATAGATTGGTAGTATCTCTGGACTCTACTACGGACTAAATAGAACCTGGTGGGGTGGGGAGCAGGACCAGTGTCTAGGGTCTCTGTTGGGGTGGCTTAAATGTACAGGGCTGGACTGGATATCTGGGATGAGTCATATGTCTAGTATCTCATTTATGATTATTACCTGGGTTCCCTAATTATCTGGGTTCTTCACAAGGCTAGGATGAGTTTTTTATATGGTGAGCTCATGGCTGCAAAATAAATTGTTCCATAAAACAAGTGTTAGCCGGGCGTGGTGGCGCACACTTGTAATCCCAGCACTTTGGGAGGTGGAGACCGGAGGATCTGGGTTCGCAGCCAGCCTCAGCTCTCTCTCTCTCTCTCTCCCTGTCTCTCTCTACCTAGTGAGGCCCTCCGCAACTTCGTGAGACCCGGTTTCAAAATAAAGTACAAAAAATAGGGCCAGGGGCGTAGCGTGGAGGTAGAACGCCCCTGTGTTCAATCCCCAGTACCGCAAAAAAAAAAAAAAAAGACAAGTGTTTGTTAAGCCTCTGCTTGCATCTTTTTTTTTGCCACTGTCTCATTGGCCTCCACAAATTACATGAAAAAACACTCTCATGTTAGGAAAATACTTAACAAAGCCTAGGAGACAAGTGATATGACATAAATACTTTAGGGAGCAATGAGACCCATCAAGGAGAATATTTCCATTAGCCATGTATGTGTGTGTGTGTGTGTGTGTGTGTGTGTGTGTGTGTGTGTTTGTGTACGGTTTGTCATATAAGAGTGGAGAGAAAAACATTTGTGACACTATCGAATTTCATAGAGAAATCATGTCTAGCCCAGCATTTCATTTTACATGTAAATATATTGGGGCCACAGTAGGAAAGGGGCCAGGGTAAGCATAAAGATATAATTATTTGGCAAAAACTAGATATAGAATGCAGAACACACCAAAATTCAAGCCCTAATTAAAAAGTGCGCAGCATGTGAAACTCTTTGGAGAATATAAGAACAATGCATGGGCTGAATGAGGACTAAGAAAAAATAGGAAGAGCCCATTAGTAAAAGTCCATCTCCGTAAGTATAGCCCACTTAAGAATGCACCTGCAGTGTTCCCTTCCCTTCCCTGGCTGGGCTGAAACAGCCTATGTTTCTCCCACTTTGCTGGTCTAATATCCCTTTACTTATTTACTTGGAGTTCTTCTACTTTCCTAGTTGATCTAATTCAGTGTATTTATCTTGGAGCATAAGTTCCTAAGGGCAAAGGGTGACTCATTTAACATAGAGAGTAAAGAAAAATTAAATATGTAACTGAGGATTATGGAAATTGTGATCCAGTATTGTCCCTTATAATCACTGGGAGGATCAATACTTCTAGAGAATCTGCTATCTAGCACATTTTGTGCTATTTTAGAGGTTGTCATTTAATCGACTTAAAAGAAAACTTTAAGGTAGATTTGTTTTTAAACCTCTTTTCCACAAATGAGGAAGCTAAGTGTTAGACTGGTGAAATGGGCTTTCCCAGTGTCTCACAGCTAGTAAGTGAAACAGGATTTAATTTAACCATTATCCTTGCGCTGCTTTTTCTTGTATGTAATCAAACCACAATCCCATGGAAAGATTGGCTAGTGTGTTTGAAATACGCTGAGATATGAATGCTGAGTCACACATTTGCTCCTAAAGTGATTTCATGAACATGAAATGACTTATCAAAGTATGGTGACTTTCATTTGCCAAATGAAGGTTGAAAAACATTATTTCTTACATGTACTACATCTCAAAAATAGGTTACTATCATTCATAGAAAATAAAAAACACAGCAGTGTTTAATGCAGCGCCCTCTGGTGTTCCTTGATGATATTATCTGATGACACTTTTAAACCAAAAAAATAATAAAAAGTAAAATCCTTAAAAGAACTTTAAAATACACAAGCAATAAATATATATTAGTTATTCAAGATTTGCAGCACTGTTCATTTTAATTCATTTATTTATATAATGTTTATAAAGTAGGTGTTAAAATCTGAAAACATTACACTAACTGAATGTCCATGTAATGCTGCCTGCAGTGATAGTTACCACCTTCACATACAAATGGGATCGATTATACCTGCACATTTCATACTCACAGTAAAAGAAGGAGTAATAAGTCCCATCACATTTCCATGTAATTATTGTTAAATACCTTTGAATCCCGTGTAGCTACATGTATTTGAACAGTAACCAGCACTATTGTATTTGAACTGTGTAATTACACACTGAATCTCTCAGTGGCACAAAATGTATAATTATGAAGTTCTCCACAATATCAGAAAAAAAAAACACTATGCAGTACTTGGGGAAAATCACAATGAGGTTATGTTGCCTGTGATTTCACATCCTTTAGTTCAGTGCCTACTTAACTTCCTAAAAAGTATAATTAGGCATGGGGTTGGGTTGGAAGACAAACCATATCTAACATATTAACAGCATCTCTCACTCACAAATAGCTAGAGGGCATTCCACCAAATCCATACCAACAGCTTCCTTTGCACATAATACAAGTAATTTGCTACTCCACATGAAGTCATACTATTATATTTTGTGCCTTTTAAAACAAGATTCTAAAAATATTCCCACAAGCCACTCAAAATGTATCCCTGGTGTTGGTATTATACAGATTTTCTAAATTCATGAAACATAATGTCACAGGGGAGTTAACGAGGATGAGGTATGCTCAGTAAGAAGGAATGCAGGCTGAACAGGGCTCAATGTTGGATTTCTTGATTGCTTTCTCAATAGATGGGAAGTTCTACAGAAACTTTCTAAAGTACATGGCTAATGGATGTGGCTTTTTATAATTTTTTTCTGGAGCTTAAGTTATTTCACTTAATTCTGTTTAAAAATTAATGGAATATTTACAGAATTTGGGAAATGAGTCCTTGGAGACACAGGAAAGCCTTAGTGAACTATAGGCTTCACATGAGATGGTGTGCTTCCAAAGAGCATCGTGGGCAGCATTAGGGACAGTACAAAGTCCATTAGGAAGCCACCTGCAATGCCAGGGTAAGAAGGTAGGGGAAACAAGATGAAGTAAAATGGAACAGGATAATTAAAATAACTATAGGAACTCAAAAGGTTATGCAAGATAAATAATAAAAATCAGGGGCTATGTGAGGTAAAGAGGAGGAAGGATGACTTTTCTGACAAAGTAAGGGTTGATTTGAAAGCTAAATAATGAGAAAGAGGCAGCTTCGCTGGAGTCCCAAGGAAGAAATTCTAGGCAGAAGTAAAGCAAGTGCAAAGTCCTTAGGGCCAAAAAATAAAAGTACAGCAGAGAACATGAAGGAAAAGGAACAAGAGGATTTTAAGCAATGGCTACTCTCATACTGATGTGGAAATCAGATAAACTTCTTAGTCTATAACAAAATTATGTCATTTTCAGAAAAATGGATGGAACTAGAAAATATGCTAAGTGAGATCAGCTAGTCTCAGGAAGTCAAGGGTTGAATGTTTTCTCTCACATGGGGAAGCTAGAAAGAAAATAGGAAACAAAAAGGACTTTAGATAATTGAGGAGGGTGACCAGTAGAATAATGGAAGAGGGAAAGGAATGGGGGGAGGGATGTGGGGAGGGGAAAAGGAAGAACTGATGAAAGAAACAGTTCAAACTACGCTTTGCCCATGAATGAAGGTATCGCTACTAAACTCACTATTATGTGTGGGGAGGGGTAGACAGCGGGGTGGGACCTGAAGAGAAACACACCAAGACCTGTGTGCGTGTTTGTTTGTACTCTGATATATAATTACAGTCCACCAATAAAGTATATAACAGTCCTAGGTTCTAAAAGAAACTAGTAATGTTTGGGAGTTAAACTGGGAAAGAGCGAATGAATTAAAACATCTAAACTGTAGAGTCAAATGGTATGCAAAAATAGCTCATGGTGTAATGGAGTCCAATATATTATCCTGTATTTCAATGAGGCTAATAATTATTCCATTTAAAGGATCTTATGATACATGGCAATTCGTTCTGTCTTTCGGGGCTCAAGTTTTGTAGGCATTTCTTTTGCCATTTATTTCATTTCTATACAATTAAATGAGCATTACTGAAATTATCAAAACTTTAAAATATTAAAGTTATTTTAATGCAGAATTAGTCTATTACTGATTTTATAAATAATCCAAATCCTTGGACTCTGAATATTAAGATATCCAGAGAGATTTTTCTTTATTTAATTTCAGTTATGAAGGGAGATTCTGTTATTTCTTCCTGTGGAAGTTGTGGTCTTTCTTAGGGAAGCCATGTTTTACAATACAATGGAAATTATTTTGTGAATAGTAATCCTGACTGCCATTCACAAAACAGAAGAACCTGGGGAAGTCACTGACTCTTTCAAAGCACATGTCACTGGTACATAAAAGGAGGCGGCATTACATGGCATCACTCTATATACTTTTTTCCAGTATTCTAACATTCTATTATTATTATATTTGTATTTCTACTTCATCCTAAAACATTCTATGGACAGTATTCCTATAACATACACATATATCATGCTATTTATGATATATGATAATATATATTATTATATGCTATTTATAATATAAATTATATCATGCTAAGGCTACATATTTTTATAATAGTGTTTTAAAATGTGAATATTCTAATGTGCTTATCCCATCTTGATGTAATTTGTAACTTCAACAACATACTCTCTTCTGCCTGCCATACATTCCCCACTTTCATGAGATAATATTGCTAGTATTGTAGCACACCTTACTTCCTACTACTATATCAAACCATTGCATCTCTTTAGATTTTAGATAATCACAGGAATCCCTATTATTTTTCTTTCATTTCTCAAACTAATGGGAAATACCTTTCCTCTCTCTTTTGCCACATTTCCCAGACTTACTAAATCATGGATTTTTAAGTGAATGTAGCTATTAACATTTAGAAATATTACCAATTCACTAAAAGCAAATAAATTTGCATAATAATGTTTACTCTTTTTTGTTAATCAACTTCTGGTGTTTCATTACAATAGACATATATATAGCATTTTATAAAGTTGCTTTTAAAATTCCTGTCTATTTCTATGGCCTAACTAGAAACATTGGTGTGAATGATTTTCCTCATTCTGAATTATAGAAGTTTTAGAAAATAAAAGGTATTTTTAACAGATTTTTTTAAAAAAGAGGACAATTGTTAATAAAAATACTAGACTTCTTCTCCTGTTACATTCTCACTCACTCGGATTCTTCACTTCTGACCCCAGATGTGTGGGTTTTTCCTCCACACATCAATTATCTGCAGACATCACCTGGGCAACCTACAATTCCATTCAGTTCTGACAGTAACCAAAGTTAGTGCATATCTCACAGTAACGTTAAGGGCTCAATCCCACAAGACTGCCCCCACTTTGGATGCCAATCGTAAACCCAAGGTTCCCCATAATATTTCCCAAACTTGACTACAAAGGAGAGGTTCCCACACCGACGTTGGGGATTAGATTATTTACTAGAGTGGATCACAGAATTCACTATTACCCATTTTTATAAAAGGATACAACTCAGGAATAGCCGTATGGGTGAGATACATAGCCAAATATGGGAGAAGGAGTACGATGCCTCCATTCCCCCTCAGCACATAACCCTCTCAGTACCTCCACAGGTTCAATG
Organism: Glis glis; assembly: GCA_004027185.1. Taxonomy (NCBI): domain Eukaryota; kingdom Metazoa; phylum Chordata; class Mammalia; order Rodentia; family Gliridae; genus Glis; species Glis glis. The sequence goes on along the minus strand of PVJS01014576.1, from coordinate 787 downwards.
TCCTGGGAAAAGCTCCATGATCTCCATAGCTTTTATGAAGTCTTCATCGCACAGACATAATAGATTAAGTCAAATATCCTGCCCCTCTCTCTCCCAGCCAATGGGAGGTGGGGCTGAAAGTTTCAGATTCTTAGTCATGGCTTGTTCTTTCTGATGACCAATCCCCTTCCAGGAGCCCAAGAGTCCTTTCTGCTCCTCTCACCTAGGATATTCTAAGAGATTAGGAGCTCTGTATCCAGAACCAGGGTCCAAGAACAAATATGAGAATAAAAGATGTATCTTCCACCTCTATCACTCAGGAAATTACAAGGGTTTTAAGTATTCCCTGCCAAAAATGGGGAACAGAGCACAAATATGTGCACACGCCCACATTTAGCATATATAATATATTTAATATATATTATATATATATTATATATATATATTTGTTGTTTTTTTTTGGTACTAAGGTGTTCGGAGCAGACTTAGATCATGGAAAACAACCATAACACGGTCATAGTCATTTCAAGAACATTTATTGCAATCGTGACAAAGACAGGTTCTTTATTTGTTAATACATCACGCAAACTTTATATAATATATGGTATTTTAGGGCAGAGAGAGATTAGCACAACCTGGAAAGCTGGCTGGGCATTCCATTTACTACAGAACTCACAGAGCTCTGTGTGTATATATATATATGTGTGTGTGTGTGTGTGTGTGTGTGTGTGTGTGTGTGTGTGTGTATGTGTGTGTGTGTGTGTGTGTGTGTGTGTGTATTCATCTTTACAGCAGCGAAGTTACGTAT